>JAOXOE010078809.1:0-27916 GCA_028565055.1 Phoeniculus purpureus
GGAGCATATAAGCTCGCGTTTGTGTTCAATAAACTGACTCTTAGCTTGCATCAAGCTGTGTCCCGTCTCTCAATCGCAGTACACTACAGAACTCTTATATTAATAAATGTATAATACATAAATTTGAATCTCACAATTTATTCTCAGCTTTTGGCTTGCAACTTATGCTTAAGTTTTCAATGTGTAAAGACATAGAACTCCAAATAAAAAAACCACAAGACTTCCTCTGCAATGTGCAAGGTGAAATAGAAAGCTCTGAAGGCCTCCAAGACACGGTATGTCTTGTTTTCAGTTGGAAAAAAAGAACAAGAAAACAATATCCCATTAGGTTCTCATGAAAAGAATAGAAAGTATTATATAAAGTCAACATTATACTCATATTAAAATGACCTGTATTATACTGTGCCATGAAAACTTCAAAATGTAAGTAAATTAGATTTATTTATTAAAATTAAAAAACTTCCTTGACCCAGCCATGGAACAAGAGAATTTCAGGCTATATAACTCGGACTGATGAAAAACAACTTAGCTCTCCACTATGTAACATCGAAGGACGTTGTATTTGCTATCATTCATCATCTCTGCCTTGCAGTGTAGAAGCACTATTCTCTTTATATAATTTTCAATGAATGGTATGTGTGAAAAATTAAATGTAGGTAGGTTATTTGGATTGATAACGAAAGTATGGCCATAGCACATGGACAAAAATGGCACAAGCTGTGGGCAACAGGAGGTCATTGGGTTGTTTGGTGGAAGGACTGGGTTTGCTTATGTGCTTAAAAGAAATGGGTATTACATAAAAAAAGATTTATTCTAATTTTTAATTCTTTTTTTTACTACAGACAGGAAAACAGTTTCTTAGTCTTATTGTTGGACTGTTGTCAGAATTAGCCCCGCTTTCAGTACTACTTTTTTGTTTGAAGGATTGTGGAGATACTGGCATAGGCATTAACTAAAACAATGCAAATTTAGTAATCTCAGTTATATCCTGGTATACTTTCCAATAAAAGCAGGAATGCAAAATTCCATTATATTTAAATGACTATGAAATAGAGCAATAGAGTTATTTTTATGGCACCCGAGTTGCATTCTGGATTTAGGGCAATCTCTAAATTTTGAAGTAGTATTCAAGCCTACATTTGCAGAAAATTATATCAGAAAGAAAAAAATTTTTTGCAAAGGAAATACAGAGGTAACACTCCATCTGAGAGTCTGTAGCTGTTGTAAGACTTTCATGTTATTTTAGCCATCTTGAAATGATATGTCAGTGTAAAGGAAAATATTGTACTATAAATTGTGTCAAATTTTGAAATGATGTTTCGTTGTATGATGAATGTTTCCACTGTATGTTATGCATGATGAATTGACTAGCTTATCTACTAATGCACTCAAGATGCATTTACAAGAGAGTGGCACAGAGAGGTTTTGTGGTTTTGGGCTATTTTCTCACTTGTTTGCTTTTTCCTAGTCAGGTTCCTGGAAGTTATTTATTTTATGATAATTATTGTCAAATGCAAAAAATATGTTTGTATTTGCAATTATGTTCTTCCAAAGAATCTCCAGTTGCCAAATCATGTGCATGTCCCATGGTAGACAAAAAACTGATTAAATCTCTACAGCCAAAAATTGAAAAAGCCAATGTGGCTCAAAAAAACCATGATTGTTTATTTCAAAATGAACAAGAAAATCCCATACAGAAGTTTCATTTGAAAACAGGAATAAACTCTAACTTTAGATATTAAAAGTCTCATAATGCACAGGGATGAGATAAAGGTGGTACTGAATACTACTGAATGCTTTTTTAGAAGCCAAGTGAACTGGACAGTGACAGAAGACTGTGGTTGTTGGTCACAGAGATGAGTAAAGAAAAGCAGAGTTATAGAACTTTTTAAATCCTAAGAAGTATCAATCTCTTGTTAAGACAACTGGATTTTATATTTAATTAGTAAATGAAGATAATGAAAATGCAGAAAATCAGAATATTCCATTCATACTTTTAAACCACTCCTGGTCTGGGAATTTCAGAAACATTTAATCCAGAGGAAGTCAAGTAACAGTACTGCTTGTCTGTGGTTTCCTCATCCTTAGGCTCTCTACACTCTAGACTTATACATGATGTAAGAGCAGTCAACAGACTGCGTTTTGTTTTGCTGTGGAGAACTTAATTCCCTCCAATAAAAATTCAGTCGATGACACTATCATGATAGCGTTTTTCTATAGTGCCTTTGAAATAGTACACTGTGAGCAGACGAGAGAGTTCACTCACCTGGTTTAATGTGTGAGACATAAAAGATATGGTTGTCTACTTCAGAGCTGCATTCAGAGGAGAAGCTACTTACGCTTCACGCATGCCTTCACAGATTTTTACAGCAAACTCTAACAGAGAATTTAGTAAGTGACATCTCTAAGTGATTTAGGAGTGTCCCAAGTCCAGTACTGCTTCTACTGAAGTCTGTTATTATTCCAAAAAGTTGTGAAAAGCCTTTTCTTAAGAGATAGTCTCAAATAATTAGAACTCTTAAAAACTCCGAATGGGGTATCAGAGATCAAATATTTATTCCCACTAAACTTTCTGTAAGAAATTTCTACCATCATGGAGCAGTTAAAAGTCAACAAGGCAATAAGGTCCAGTCAGCATGGGCTCATGAGAGACAGATCTGCTTGACAAACCTGATCTCATTCTATGATAAGGTGACCTGCTTAGTGGATGAGGGAAAGCCTGTTTATTGAGTCTATCTGGACTTCAGTAAGGCCTTTGACACTGTCCCCCACAACAGTCTCATGAGTAAGCTGGCTGTCTGTGTCTTGGACAGGCATGTGTTCTGCTGGGTGGAGCACTGGCTGGATGGCTGGGCCCAGACAGTTGTGGTCAATGGAGCTAAATCCTCTTGGAGGCCAGTCACTAGCCTCCAAGGCTGTCCCCATGAGAAGAAAGATGAATAGGTGGGGAAGAAGACCAGCTTGACTGAAAATGGATTTTTTGCTACACCTCAAGAGCAAAAAAAGAGTCTATGACCTCTGGAAGAGGGAGCAGGCCTCTCATGAAGACTCTAAGGATGTAGTCAAACTCTAGAGAAAAAAAATGAAGAGGGCCAAAGAACAGCTAGAGTTCAACTTATCTACAGCTTTTAAGGATAATAATAAAAAAAAAAAAATTCTATAAATACTTCAATAACAAAAGGAGGACCAGAGAAAATCTCCATCCTATTTTGGATACAGAGAGAAACCTAGTAACAGATGATGAGGAAAAGGCTGAGATGTTCGATGCCTACCTTGCCTCAGTCTTTCACAGTGGAACTCAGTGTTCCCTGGACAACAGGCCCCATGGGCTGGGAGACAGAGAGGGGAAGCAGAATGAGGTCGTCACAATTGGAAAGGAAGTAGTTACCGACCTACTACACCACTTAGACATAAACAAGTCTATGGTGCCTGATGGGTTGCATCCAAGGGTGCTGCAAGAGTTGGCAGATGTGCTCACCAAGTCACTTTCCATTATTTACTGGAAATCCTGGCTAGCTGGGGAGGTCCCAATGGACTGGAAGGTTGCAAACGTAACACCCATCTACAAGAAGGGCAGAAAAGAGGATCCAGGAAACTATAGACCTGGCAGTCTGACCTTGGTACCAAGGAAAGTCATGGAACACATCATCTCAAGTGCCATTGCACCTCACTTACAGGATAACCAGAAGATCAGGCCAAATCAACATGGGATTATCAAAGACAGGTCCTGCCTGATCTATGACAGGATGACCCAACTATTGGATGAGGGAAAGGCTGTGGATATTGTTTACCTGGGCTTTCAAAAAGCTGGATAAAACATGGATTGAATGGACGGGCCCAAAGGGTGGTGGTTAACGGAGGTAAATGCAGCTGGTGGCCTGTCACAAGTGGTGTGCCTCAGGGCTCAGTGTTGGGATCATCTCTGATTAACATCTTTGTTGATAATCTTGATAAGGACACATACTGTATCATTAGTAAGTTTGCAGATGACACCAAGTTAGGTGGGAATCTTGATCTGCTGGAGGGTAGAGAGGCTCTTCAGAGAGACTTGCATAGATTGGAGCAAATGGCCATTGTTAATGGCATGAGCTTCAATAAGGCCAAATGCCAGGTCCTGCACTTGGGCCACAACAATACCATGCAACGCTACAGGCTTAGGGAGATATGGCTGAAGAGCCATGTGGCAGAGATGACCTGAAAGTTGTAATTGACAGCAAGATGAATATGAGCCATCAGTGTGCCCAGGTGGCCAAGAAGGCAAATGGCATCCTGGCTTGTACTAGAAATTGTGTGTTCAGCAGGAGTAGGGAGGTGATTGAACCGCTGTACTCAGCACTGGAGAGGCTGTACCTGGAGTACTGTGCCCAGTTTTGGACACCTCAGTAGAAGGGAGACATTGAGGTGCTGGAGTGAGTGCACAGAAGGGTAATGAAGTTGGTGAAGGGCCTTGAGAATAAATCTTACGAGGAGTGATTGAGAGAGCTAGGGCTGTTTAGTTTGAAGAAAAGAAGGCTAAGGGGAGACCTCATTGGTCTCTACAACTATCTGAAAGGGCATTATAGAGATGTTGGTGTGGGTGTCTTCTCACGGGTAATTACTGACAGAATCAGATGAGATAGTATCAAGCTTCAAAAAGGCAGGTTTACATTAGACATCAGGGGAAAATTCTTCATAGGGAGAGAGTGATCAGGCACTGGAAACTGCTGCCCAGGGTGGTGATTAATTCACCATCCCTAGGTTATTTCAAAAGATGCTTAGATTTAGTGTGAGGGATATGGTTTAGGAATGAACTTGTAGAGTAGGATTAAGGGTTTGACTCGATGAGAAAATAGGAAATAAACTCATCTGGGACATTTTTTTCACAAAACTTAATCTTAGGAAGATAGTCTCTTTCATTTGAAAGATGTACTAATTACTGTCAACCCACCCTCTTCCTGCACCCAACCTTTCAACAATTACTGTTTATTTTGTGTCTACCAAAGAAATGCAAAGAATTGGCAAAATCTACCAACTCTTAAAATTTAAACAAAATAATTACAAAGAATTATTGCAATAGAAAGATGGTTGTATGATTTTAATAACTGTTCAAGAAAACTGAAGACAAAAACACTGTGCCTTTTCTATGCATAAAATGAAGTCAGTCTAAATAGCTGTTATTTGCTCTGTATTAAAAGGTCATAAAGATGGAGGAAAAGAGAAGCAGACATAATTTTGTGTTTCTAATCGAGGAACTCTTGTCTTTTTCTTCAAAATGTGGTGAGCTTTGATAGACTCTGTGCACTTCATGCCACCTGCGTTTTCTTGGATTCGTGGCTTGATTTGTGTCAAACAACTCACTTTTTATCAAGGTAATCAAATATACTGTGCTTCCATTAACTAGTCAAGTAGTCTGTTTCATTAGGTGAGACAGAAAAGCCCACTAAGCCCTCATTGAAGAGCAGTCATTACTTTTGATCTCATGTACTTCTGTGGATGTGTGTGAGAGTGGCGATTGATTTACCACTATTTTAATAGATACTTGACCTGTGTGTCAATACTGATATTTCATTCCGTAGTGCCAGAGGATAAAAGATTCAATTTTGTGAACACAATCCACTAACACAAGTGCTCTAATTTTTCTTGATTTCCTGAGAGAGTTTTTACAATTTTCTATTTCCTGAAATTTGATAACGATACTACTAAAGAATTCCATGGTATTTAAAGTCTAGTTTAATATAAATGAAAAAAAAGACCCACCTCATAACTTAACATCAATACAATTTTGTAAGTAAAAGGCAAAATTATTTACAACCAAGTGAAAAAAAATGTATACGTACATATTAAACTCTAGGGTTTTATTTTTTAACAAGAATATATTAAACTCATTAAAGAATGTTCTTTGCTGTTCAAATGCCTTCTGTTCAAAGTACTCAAAATTATTTCAGAAATTATATTTAAATAACAAGAGGCTAAATAAAACTTAAAAACTAAATAATTTGAACAATAGTAAACAATTTCCTGAAAGAACATGATATATTCTTATGCATCAAAATGAGTGTTCTACTTTGAATTCAGGCACATTTCTTGCCTAAGGCATAGGAAAGTTAATACGGCAAATTTGGAATTTTTTTGATACCACAAACTGATGTGTCTGGTTGGGAGCTTCCTGTCTCCTATTTCCTGCTCCTTTTCTCCTTTACTTCTGCCTGCTATTCAAAGAATATATATGACACTGCAGCTAAGCTCAGCAGCCTGGGAATGTGATGAATGCAGAGAGACACAGAAAGGAACATCAGAGGAGGGAAGATTTTGCCTGTAGTTCATTTTTGGTTGAAATGGAGAGATTTTCCTTGTGTCATTTGTGGCCATCTGCCTTTGAGGAGATGGAGAAATCAGCTTGACCCTGTGACATAGGAACATGTGATTAATCTCTGTATGCCTTTGTATAGGTCTTTAGAGGCTGCTTCTGTTAGCCAAAATATTAAACAACACAAGTTATAGTTGAATTAACTTTTATGAAAGTAGAGGATTTTGATTGAAGACTCTGCAAGGCTCTCACAATGTAACCTTACAAAACTGATGTGATTGGAAAGATACTTGGATTTAGGGACAAATAATTGGTGCTAGAAAACACAGATCTTTAGTTTTCCCTTGATTCAGAGACAGTGCTACAGAGTGTTGTCATGTTTATCTCTGCATTTGTTATGTCTGAAATGACATTTTGTTTGGCATTCTGGAGAATAATAATAGGTGTAGTGATAGAAAATGTAAAAAGAAATTACTGATAATTTAATATGTTTCAATTCCAGAAAAACAGAGGTATGAAAGACTTGTTAATAAACAATCTTTTTGAATCTTTAGACTTATGACTGAACAAAGCAGGAACAGACACTGCTTAGAAAATGTGGTGTTGAAGAAAATCAGAAGACAGAAATGAAGTCTTAAGAGTAGTCACTGCAATGATTCATGTAGTCAAGACAACAGAATCCTTACAGTGAATACAGAGTTAGCTCCTTCCCACAGGGATCTGTTGTTGAAATGAAACTTTACCCAGTCAACAGATTAGTAAGATTTTCTGAAGGTAAATATATGAAAGTAGGAATTTAATTAAATGTTGAAAGAGCTATAAAACCATATTGGAGAAAACATTAAAATGGTAAACTAATTTTGAAAAATAGATTCCCAGAAGGTCAAAAACTTTGAGGAAAGAAGCTAAAATATTCATTATAAGTGAATATAAACATGTTTGAATAAACAACAAACTCTCAGATGATTATTTCTCTACCGTTAGGAACATTCATCAGTAGTTGCTTTCTTGTCCTCTGTGCCTTATAGTAACCAGCCATCAATATGCCCCTGCTGATGTATACAAATTCTGTTTTTTTTTCAGAAAAATCTGTTGCTCTATGAAGAAATGCAGTCACAGATTTAAAAAATTTGACTAACATAAATCCAGAGTAAGTCAGGAACTTTTCAGAATTTTGCCTATACATCTTTACGAGATGAAACAGAGTTTGCTGAATACTTGGGAAATTACTCAGCTCTTGCAGAGTACTAATTTACAGTGAATAGAAAAGCACAGATGCAAACAACCTAACATACAAATAGGAAGAACACAACTTACATCTGTCTGTTACAGCCTTACTTTATGGTGATACTTTGGAATACACTCCATATTTGTGCTATGTTACAAAGATGGAGGCATGTTCACCAGAAGTAAATTGAACCTGATTTTTCTAGTTTGAGTTCCCATTACTATAACAATGAAGGGAGTTCACATTCTGCAAAGAATTGAAGTACAGTAAAAATATTAATTCCTCTAAAGTGTTTTTATTAAAAATGCTATTAAAAAAACCTGTACAGAACAATTAGCTGTAAATCAAAATGTGATCAGATTGTGTTAGAGAAACAGATGATGCAATTGGCTTTTCATTTCTTAGATTTAGTATCCTAAATCATAAGTTATTCAGTCAGATTCTAACAATCTGTTTTGCACGAAGTTCCTATGAAGCTATTTAAACCTAAGTGTTGAGATGAGGTACGAGTTCCTGACATTAAGGATCACGTGCAATTATCTATGTGACATTAGCTAAGCCTTGAAATCCTGGTCTTAATTTGGAAATTAGTCAATTTTCCAATTATGTCAAAACTTAATTCATGGGTAGATATTGTCTACATTTTGGGCACTATGCTATTGCCAAATTAACAGTGAAATAAAATAAGTTTTTTTAATGCCTAAAATACTGTCATGATACAGATTTCTAGCTTTTTACAGATTTTTAGATTCATTATGTTGTTTTCACCTGAATTTACATTAAGATTGCTTCAGATTAAGTAGAAGCAAAGTACATGTTTTTAATAAAACAACTGCTAGAATTATATCATTACTGGAAAATGACACCTTTTCAAATCTTTTAAGATGGCATTTTTTAAAATTCTGTTGTGATACTGAATGCTTATACATATTTCTAATAAAACTTTATTGGCATGTTTATGACTTGGGATATCTGGGACTTCTTTTCACTGATCTTGCAATCAGAAACCTGTATTAAGGTTTCCTTATTGAGAAATGATCTCAGAAACAGGTAAAAGGTGAAGTCACTGTCTTGAAAATCTTTAATTACATTTCCAGGTTCTGCATATTGCTATTTTCCGAGAATTGCTACTGGAAAAGCAAAGTTTATAGTCTGCCCCAGAAACTGTAAACCACATAAATATCCAAGGGAAATATCTTATTTTTCAAATCTAGAAAACAGCAGTTTTGAACTGATAATTATTTTATCTATCCACAAATGATGATATTGCTCTTCAGGACAGCTGGTTACAAACGCAAAGGAAACTAGACCTTCCCATGAAACTGTAAGATAAGAGAGATGATTTTACCTAGTATCTCCCCAGAATATCAATAAAATCAAATGTTGATCCTGTATTTACAATAAACATACTGCAAGTAGTACACATTTATACATGTAACATTCATCTATGAAGATGGGGGATTTTCTTTAATTCAATTGAAAAACCTGCTAAAAACAGCAGTATGAAGAATCGTTGCCTTCATCAAATTCAAGCTTGATTTCCATCACAAAAATCCATTTACAACAGATCTTTATAGGGAGTAACACAATGTTTAAATGAATGGTTGGAGTCAGAAGGACTGAACCTTGTGCGTAGGCAAGACACTACTAAGCAAACTGATTCAATGAACAAAAAAATTCCTGCTTTGCAAAGATAAAAAAACCCATCCCCTTTCCTGGCTCCTGCTAAATCCTGTCTGAGAAAGCAAAGCTCTTTCCTCCTTTTATTTTTATTTGGCAAAATGAAATACTAAGTACCACATTTTAAACAGTTCATTTGAGAAGTTGTTTACCTCTCTGTAGGCCATCTGGTTTTATTAACGCTGTATAAACACTGTACTCTTAAGATCCTCTGAAAAGCAAAATCCCTTGTCACTTTCCAAAGACCATGAGTAACTATGAAAGCAGAAAGTGCTGTCAAGCTCTGCATCAAGCAGATAAACATATACCACCTGAAAACTAAGCTTAGTACAGTAGCTGAACAGGAAACAAATGTGTAGAAGTCTCGTAAAAGATTTATCAGTCAGAACAGACTGTCATAATTATATATACATCAGTAAACTGAACGTTACAATTTCTTTGACACTACCTTTCTCTATGTTAAATATAGAAAGCACATTAAGAAAATTAAATAAAAACTAATGTATAAATAATTTATAGAAAGTTTTCCATGAAGTACAATTATTTACAACAGCAATTTAAAAAGCGAAAGAAATACCCCAAATAAATGACAAAACGACACATATATAGAATAAAAAATAATTCGTTCCTACACCAAAACTGATAAGAACCTAAGCAATGTTTTATTTTGAAGCTGGATTTTTGAATGTATGAACATTACTATGAAAACTCTTTCGGTATATATCACATATATGTAATATATAATGCTGCTACATAATATATAGTAAGTATATAATATAAGAAATCACTAGATATTGATTGTTACGGTCTAAGAATCATCAAATCATTAGGGATTGGAAGGGACCTCCAAAGATCATCTAGTCCAATCCCCCCGCCACAGCAGGATCAGTTAGACCAAGTCACAAAGGAACATATCCAGGCAGTTTTTAAACATCTCCAGAGAAGGACACTCCACAACACCCCTGGGCAGCCAGTTCCAGTGCTCTGTCAACCTCACTGGGAAGAAATTCCTTCTGACATTTATATGGAACCTCCTATGTTTCAGCTTACACTCATTGCCCCTCATCCTATCACTAGATGACTTTGAGAAGAGCCTGGCTTCACCCTCCTGACACTCACCCTTCACGTATTTATAGACATTAATAAGGTCGCTTCTCAGTCTCCTTCAAGCTAAAGAGAACCAGCTCCCTCGTAAGGGAGGTGTTCTACTTCCTTCGTTATTTTCAATGCTCTACACTGGACTCTATCCAGCAGCCCCATATCCTTGTTGAACTGAGAGGCCCAGAATACTCCAGATGTGGTCTCACCATTGCAGAGTAGAGGGAGAGGAGAACCTCTCTCAATCTGCTAAGTACCCCTCTTCTGATACACCCCAGGATGCTGTTGGCCCTCTTGGCCACAAGAGCGCATTGGTGGCTCATGGTCAACCTGCTGTCCACCAGGACCCCACATCACTTTCTCCCACGTTGCTCTCCAACAGGTCAGTCCCCAACCTATACTGGTACCTGGGGTTGTTCCTGCCCAAATGCAAGACTTGCCTTGTTATAGTTCATTAAATTTCTCTCTGCCCAGCTCTCTACCCAGCCTGTCCAAGTCTCGCTGAATGGCAGCACAGTATGCTGAGGTGTTGGCAACACCACCCAGCTTTATTTCATCAGCAAACTTGCTGACAGTACTCTCTAATCATCCAAGTCATTAATGAATAGACTGCTCCCAGTACAGACCCTTTGGGAACTCCACTAGATGCAGGCCTCCAAATCTTCTAGGATGCATGTCTAACCTGACTAGATGAGAAAGGGATAGGGAGGTGGAAGAACCTCCAAAGCAAAAACCAAACCATAATAATAAAAAACTCTCAAAAATACAACCAAATAAAAAAGAACTCGGAATTAAGAAGCAACGTAAAAATGAACATAGAGTTCCTTATCATACTTTAGACAAAAATAAAACTTTCTCTTAAACATTTCCGGAAGCAATGCTCTAAAATAAACAAAACAAAAGGATTTGCTTTTAGTTCCTAACATCAGTAGGACTCACAACTTTTGAACTGCACATTTTTACATTAGCTAGTATAATTGAGTCAGTTTTAATGCTTGTTTAAAAAAAATAATATCCTCTCAAGTCCAGACTTCTAGCTGAACTTCCTATCAACACAAACAGAAATGTAATACTCCCTTCCTCCTTTCAGTTTGCCCATCTTTAGGTGCAACAATCATATTGTTTTTTAATTAATAGGAATGTCTTTTTCTCTTCTATATTTTCTATTTGATGGGACACTTAAAAGGAAAAATCATACTCTTTTCTTTACTGTGATATATTATTATTATTAGGCCTTTTTTTGAATGAGATCACGAGTCCATTCTATATATGACCTAGAATACCAAATTACATCAGGTAAGGTTTCTATGCAGTTCATGTCAGTTTAAATGTTAACCATGACATAATGAACCCTTTTATCTCATAGCAATCTTTAGCATGGAGATATTAAGGTTTCTCAAGAGAGTGTTTCTATTGTTATTGTATTCTTAGAAAAGCAAACCAGCATATTTTGCTCAAGCCACAATGATAAAAATGTCTGCACCTCCATCTTTTTTCAATCTTCAGCCATGAGGAACAAAAACACCCCCCAAAACAAAAGCACATGTATACATGGGCAGCCATATACACCAGGAAAAAAACCTAAACTGTTGACCTGTCAGACTGGTCCCAGTACTGACCCTTGGAGGACTCCACTAGATACAGGCCTCCAACTAGACTCTGCCCCATTGACCACTACTCTCTGGCTTCTATCCTGCAGCCCATTCACCATCCACCTTGCTACCTGATCATCCACTCCACACTGCCTCAGTTTGGCTGCGAGGATGCTGTGTGAGACTGTGTCAAATTCCTTACTGAAGTCTAGATAGACCACATCCATGGCTTTGCCATCAACTATCCACCTTGTTATGCCCTCATTAAAGGATATCAGGTCGGTTAAGCATGACATGCCCTTGGTGAAGCCATGCTGACCGTTCCTAATGACCCTTCTGTCCATGATGTGCCTGGAGACAGCGTCTAGGACAAATTGTTCCATCACCTTTCCTGGAATGGAGGTGAGACTGACCTGTCTATAGTTACCTGGGTCCTTCTTCTTAGCCTTTGTGAAGATTGGAGTGACATTTACTATCCTCAAGTCTCTAGCACTTGTCCTGATTCCCATGACTTAGCAAAAATGACTGAGTGGCACACAGGTGCATCCCATCAGGGCCCATGGATTTATACACATCCAGTGTGATCAACTTATCCCTACGCTAGTCCTTATCAAACAAGGCAGGCTCATCTCTTGCCTCGACTTCCTCTGGAGCCTCAGCAGTCAGGGGTTTGATATCAGGACAGCCCCCAGAAGTATAAACAGAGGCAAAGAAGGTGTTCAATGTCTCTGCTTTCTCTGTATTCTTTGTCTTCAGGGCACCCACCTCATTCAGCAGGGGGCCTACATTGCGTCTACTTTTAGTTTTACCTGCAATGTATTTGAAGAAGTCCTTTTTGTTGCCCTTTCCTCTCTTGCAAGGCTTAACTCCAAGGAGGCCTTGGCTTTCCTAGTTGCATCCCTACATTCTCTGAGCGGAGCCTTATAATCACCCCAAGTGGCCATCCCCTCCTTCCATGACCTATAGACTTTCTTCTTCCTCTTCAGTTTGCCCAGCAGCTCCCTGTTTAATCACACAGGTCTTATGACTCCCTTCCTTGACTTCTTTCCCATTGGAATGCTCTTGTGTTGTGCTTCAAAGAAATGGCTTTTGAATGTTAACCTATCTTGGGCCCCCTTACCTGCCAGTACCCCATCCCAAGGGATTTCCCCTAGCAATTGCTTGACAATACCAAAGTTGGCCCTTCTGAAGTCCAGGGTTGTGATTTTGCTAGGTATTCTCTTCCTACCACATAAGACCCTGAACTTCACCATCTCATGGTCACTGCAGCCAAGACTGCCCTCAACCTTCACTCTTTCAACCAGATACTCCTTGTTGGTGAGTATATGATACAGC
Source organism: Phoeniculus purpureus (assembly GCA_028565055.1). NCBI lineage: Eukaryota > Metazoa > Chordata > Aves > Bucerotiformes > Phoeniculidae > Phoeniculus > Phoeniculus purpureus. The sequence goes on from JAOXOE010078809.1 coordinate 13,220, forward strand.
AGCACTTTTCTCCTAGTGGGTTCCTCCACTAGGAATGACTAGGACATTGTCACCAATGCACTGGAGGAACCTCCTGGATTGTAAATGGCTGTCTGAGTAAGACTTCCAGCAAATATCAGAATAGTTAAAATCCCCCATGACAACCAGGGCCTGTAGCCATGAGGCTGCTGTCAGCTGCCTGTAGAAGACATCACAAACCTCCTCATCCTGATCTGGTGGCCTGTAATAGACATCCACAACAATGTCACCCATGCCAGCCTGCTCCTTATTCCACACCCACAAACTCGCATCTCTCTCTTCATCTGCCCTTAGAACTCAACACATTCTGGTTGCTCTCTCACATAAAGAGCAACTCCTCCACCTCACCTTGCTGATCTGTCCCTCTTGAAAAGGACATAGCTGTCCATGACCACATTCCAGTCATGCTAGCTGTTCCACCATGTGTCTGTAACTGCCACCAGATCATAATCACCTGACTGGACACAGATTTCTAACTCCTCCTGCTTATTCCTCATGCTGCATGCATTGGTGTACAGGCATTTCAGGGAGCAAGCCAATCACTCTGATTTCAACCTAGACCAGAGCTCTTCCCCACTGCTGCCCACTCCCCTTGAAATGTAGTTTAAAACTGTCTGAATGAGCCATGCCAGTTCCTGCCCCAGAACCCTTCCTCCCCTCTAAGATAAACCTCTCCCATGTGGACTGTCAGATCTGTTGCCTTATAGAACCAACCATTATCAAAGAACTCAAAGCCCTGCCCGTAATACCAGTCTCGTAGTCAGGCATTAATTTCAGTCCTTCTATTCTAGCCCATGTCCTCACCCCAATATGGAAGTAATGAAGAGAATACAATTTGTGCCCTAGACTCTTTTACCAAATGCCCCAAGGTCTTATAGTCTTTCTTCATACCACTCAGGATATGGAATCAGCTTCCTCCCCACCTGTCTGGAAGATCAGCAGTGGATAATAGTCAGCTGATTTCATCAGGGACCATCCTAGTGATATCCCTGATTCAGGCTCCAGGTAGACTGCAGACTTCCCAATGATGAGAGTGAGCTCTGCATATTGGGCCCTCAGTGTCTTTCAGGAGTGAGTCTCCAATAACTAGTACCCTTCTCTTTTAATTTGTGGAGGAGGTTGTCATACTACTGGAAGACGTCCCAGATTTATGCAACTATGCTAGGATCTCCAGTATAAGTTCCTTGTCTTCTATATCCTTATTAGACTGGCTGTCTTCCAGTAGGGGCTTATATCTATTGGTCAATGGCAACTGAGGATTGGAGGCAGGCAAGGATCATGCTTACCTTTTGCCATGACCTTGCACTTGGCTCCACTCACCCTTCCTACTTGGGCTTTTGTCTTCCATCTGAGGAGTGCAGGATACAGAGGTCCCTTGATTCTGGCTCTTATTTGGCTGTTGTCCAGAGTGCAGAGCCTGGCTCCATCAATCTACCTCTATTTTAGCCTCTCTAATTCTCCTGAGCCTTTCTACTTCTGCTTGTAGCTTTTCAATCTCATCTTGCAGCTGTGCTGCTCGGTTAAGCAGATAATCTACTTGCTTGCACCATATGCAGTCAGGAAAACATGAATGAGTGCTACATTCCTGGCAGCCTGTCACTTGCATAGTGTCATCTTGTTGGGTTCCCACATCCTTCATGCAGTGGTGACCATACTTTGGTCTTCCTCTGCTGCTGCATTGTCACCATTTTTTTTCTTCCCCTTGGTGGCTAAAGTGGCTAAAGAGCTAGCACTGTCATTGTTGCACCGCACCACGCAGCTGCCTGCACCACGCAGCTTTCCCACTTTTCCCGCGAGAAGAGATTATTATCTTCAGCGGCTCCTCTTTGACTCTCCTGAGATTTCCCGTTCAGGGAATCTCCAGATCACCCAGAAACCTTGCGGGGGTGGGGGGGGTTGACTAGATGACCTTTGGAGATACCTTCCAACTCTAATGATCCTGTGAGTCTATGAAGATGGTGCATTAACCTACGGAGAGCGCTAACTACTGAGAACCTGGGATGGGTGGTGAATCCATTAAGAACTAATGAGGAATGATTAGAGGACAGAAGAATATGATAGACATCATAATAGTGTCTTCATAGGTCAGAAGTTTAAGAAGATATAGATGAAACCTCTTCAAATAGCAGAAGGAATCTCTGTAAAACCACAGGATTTAATATCATGAAGGACTTTAGTTCCTTAAATATCTATGAGAAGGGCAATGTAGCAGAAACAATGCAGAAGATTCTGAGTTGATTAGACAAGTCATTTTTCTGGATCTGTGTCTACTATCCCATTGGTTTAAGAACCTCTCTTAAGTTCAACCTTCGTCCATCAGCTCCTAGCTCAGCTAACGTTGTAAGCATACACTGCCAACTCTTTAGTTGTTTCTGTCTCCTGTACAGAGAGTATTTAGAGGTACTTTCAGTCCTGACTCTGTCTATTCCCTCTTCTAGATTCCCCGAATGTGTCCTGGACCAGTTTCATCTTTTGACTGAGATTGTAAAGGGATCCATTGTCAACCAGCTCATCTCACCCTTCTGTGGATAATTTGGAACTCAAAAAGAGGGCCCTGTTTGTCTTGGGGCCATATCCAACTGTTGGCTCATCCTCTGCTAAAGGCAGTGTTGATTTTATGGTGCACTGATGGCTCATGATGCCTGTCATTCCTGAACAAAGTAGATGTGACTAAGAAGTTCAAGATATGCCAGAATTTAATATTATGAGTGAGCTGAAATAACTAGCATACAAATAAGAAAGGGCTGGAAAAGCTGTGTTTGTTCAGCCTGGGGACAAGACTTGCTATCCCCAAGTAAACGTTGTGAAGTTGTATTCGTCTGGACAACTACATAGAAAAGATTGGAATGAGGAGGGGAACAGAGAAAATGGCTGGAAACTGTGCCAGTGGAAGGTTAGGATGAATGTTAGAAAGGTGTTCTGAGTTAGGTAAAAATAAGGTTTTGGTATCACCTTTCCTTTCCTCTTCTTTTCCCAAAATAATACAAATAAGTATTCTTATTTGTACACAAGAAACACTAAGCCTTGCCATAAAAATCTGTATGCATCTTGCTATTCAATCTATTTCTTAAACTGATCATTATATGACAATTGTCAAGAGCAAGTAGAAACGCATAAGCAGTCGAGTTACGGAAAAACCAAAAGAAATGGTGAGATTACATTCTGTACAGAAGCCAGTGCTGCAGAAAAACCCCCAAAAAGAACATCACTTTTGTTTCCAGATGTGTTCTCTTGACCCTTTACTTGCATAGATGAATGACTAACTTTGGGAATGTGTATTTACATCCCAATTTCAACCAGTTCAAGATTGTTAATAGAATCCCCAAGTCTAACTTTTTTGTGTTATGAGAAGAATTATTCCAGTTTAGACAATTATTTTATAAATCTAAATACATCAGTTTAATTACATATTCTTCACTCTGTGATCATGCAGTCTGCAGCACCATTCCCCAGCTCTGGACCTAGAAGACCTTCATGGAGTGTTACTCTGTGAAACATGTAGATAAGAACTATTATGCATTGAGGCAGTTTTATTATGATACATATTCAAATTCTTAACAAAGAGTGCAAAATATATTTCCTGGCACGTTATAACTTCATTTTCAGATTCTTAATCTGGTGTTTCCAGATATTAAAGCAAAATGCTAAATAAAAACACTATGCCATAATGAACAGTTCCTTAGTCTGGGAATACCAAAAACATTTGAAGATTTAGGTATTCTTTCTTCATGACAACAAAAATCCTGGTTCACTTCTACTGAACCACAAAATATCCTAACATTTTCCCCACTTCTAATTGCTTCCATACTCAGCAATGCATAGCTTTCAAGGCATTGGCCTTCTTCAGAATCTTTTATCTCAAAAAAATGATGTTTGCGTATCTCTCAGATAGAGGTATTCCTTAGGTAAAACTAAGTTATGAAAACTTGTGTGTTCAATTATGGGTTATTTCTGCTATTGTTAAGAAGATGCTTAACTTTAAAGATTTTTTTTCCTGAGACAGATTTGGTTTCACCAGAAAAGTCTTCTTAATTTATTTAAAATGTTAAGATAATATCTTTATGCCATAACTGCAGACTCCTGTAAATCAGCTTAAGGAGAGCATTGGTAGTCACTGATTTAGCATGTGAAGTGTCTAAATTCAAATATAGACATAGAAACTGTATTAGTTCTCAGGCTGAGATTCCGTGCTTAGTGCTAATGCTTAGTGGCTAATATACAGATAGTCCCTTTCTTGTTGTCCTGGCTGGCTTTACATTTTATCCAGGTGTAGACTGACCACATTCTTCAGAAGGCTTACAATTATACATGATAAAGCATAGAAGAAGTGAGAAAATGAGATATTGATTTGCCAATTTATTTTCCCCATAGAAACACTCATAGTGTTGTGCTTTCCATTGCTGACCAGACAACATTTTGATAACATGCCAGCGATTGGGCTACTGCTAATTAGTACTTGCACAGTATCAAGGCTGTCTCCAACATTCACCAGCTGGGTGGGTGTAGGCAAGATCTGGGGAGGGGACACTGCCAGAACAGCTGACCCAAACTGTCCAGTGAGATATTCCACATCGTATGGTATCTGTACAGCAATGAATGTGAAGAGAAACATGGAAAAATGGGGGGCATTCATTATTCATCACTTGTGTCTTTCTTGGGAACCACTGCGCATACTTAAGATTTGTATCCTAGAAGCAACTGGACATCACTTACTGATGGGAAATAGATAATTAAATATTTTTTTCCCTTTGCTTTCATGCCCCAACTTTTCTTTATCCTTGATCTTCACTGATGAGTGCTTTTTTCCTCTTATTTTCTCCTATCTGTGTCTTGCTGAGGAAGATAGTGGTAAAGGAACTTGTCGGGCACCAGACTTCTAGGGAAGATCAACCCACCACACCTAACTTGATGACTACTGAGTTATCTTTTCGTTGCTCTGAAGTTCTCTTTCCAAGGGAGCCCTTAATTTTGTCTTACTTATCTTTTCCCTACTTATGAAGCAGTTTCAGAGAATGACATATAAATGTTATTTGAATTCAACAAGGTAGCAAAGCAACAACTTATTTCAGCTCACAATTTGCAAGGCTTTCTTTCTTACATTGTCTTATTAGTTTGTGTTCATTTATAAAAAAAGAGTGAAAAAGGCCTCAAGGATGGAAGTTCAAAGAATTAGTTAATTTTTCAGAATGAATTATTTTTTTTTTTTATGATGGAAAGAAAAAGGAACAATTAAGATGGATTACAAAGAAATAAGCAAATAAGAGTTAGACATAGTACCCATAGATTAAGAACAGCAGAACAGAAAATTCAGGCTTTTTCATTATTAAGAGCAATAACAATTGTTATTATACCATTAAATTCTCATAATGATACAGAAAATTTTGAACATCTGGAATGTAATATTCTGCTTTGTGAACCACCTATAGAATATGTGTTCCATTAGTCTTCCACAAGTTACTCTACACTTAAAAATGAGAGCCCACCTAGTATGACATGCCAGGAGGATGATGTTATACAGCCCAGTAAGTATCCATTTCTCAGACTTAATGCTTTGGTGCAAAACTCACAGTCTATGACAAAGTGTCAACTGATCACTCACAAAGGATAGCTGGCTTGACTTCTTTAAGCATAATTCTAATAATGGATTGCATTTCTAAGAGAAAAGAATACATACTATGGGATCTCAGCTATGCAAATATAAGAACATCATGCAAATGTGTAAGTCAATAAAGACAAGATTTTCCACAAAAAACAACCAGCATATTATTTTTTGGGTTTATTCATGTAAGAGTCTATCTCATACAATATTTGTTTTACTATATCTTAAATTCTCGACAGGTGTAATGTAAAAGTTTTGAACAAGTTATTCATGTTATTTGAAAAATGAAGACGGAAACGTTGTTATCAATAGCATAAGCTTTATGTCATTTTGATTGAAACATGTTTAAATTAGCTTGTCTGTGTGTATATTGGTTAATGCAATGGGCAACTCCTAGAAGTCCTTAGCAATACAGAGCTGCAGAATAAAAGCAGATAAATTGTACTGCAGGACGGAGAAGTAAGTCCAGTCTAATCCTGGAAAGGTTGTTTAGGAGTATTTTTGCCACGGGAAATGCACAGAAAGAGCTACTACCCAACAGATTAAATTGGAACTGATAAGACCTGCTATACAGTTCAGAGAAGCAAAACAGGCAAAACTAATAACCGACAGTTGGCATAGTAACAAAATCTTCAAAATTAGGAAGTTAGCTATTATGATATGGACAAAATAGCACAGTCAGGAAATGAGAAATCTGTAAACTGAAAAAAAAATCCAACACAGAGAGAAGATTTCAACATTTTATGAAACAAGTTACAGATGGTTGTAAGAAGTAGGGTTAAGGTTAATCCTCACTAAGTCTATGGAAAGACAGGCACTAGTTGAATTCAGTGAACTTTGAATTATTCTATTAGAGAATGACATCTTTACTAGGAACACAAACACTTTTTGGTATTTGTTTTACAAAGCACTTATTTATATTAATGGTGTGTAAACTTTTATACCTGTTTGTTAATAATCTTTAAGTTAGGAGATGTAGTTGAGAAAATAGTTTCTGTAGAATTACCTCTCCAGATACTCCTCAACAACACACAAACTTATAAACTACTAGAAATCAAACTAGTAGAATTTTGAAGTTAGTAGCTGTTCTTTTTTCTCATTGTTATTGTCATAAGTATTGTAATTCCATCTGGTCAATAGAGACAAGTGGGCTAAGAAATATGATGTATTAATAGTATGACTGTACTCATTATTGGTACATGATCATGTACAGATAAAATTTGTTGAAAAATAATGTCATATATAATCACATATTTGAGGGATTTTATTAGCCAAATTTTAAAAGAAGTGTGAACAACTGGTTTGATAGTAATGATAAATGCTGACACTGGATGTGAATTTATGGACAAAAACATTGTTTGATTAAAAATTAAAAATGAAGTAATTAAATAAAATAAAAATTTACAATGCAGTTATGTATACGGTAGCTATTTATTAATAAATCTGAAGTTGCTTGGTTTTGTATATCGTGATTTAACTTTCAAATAAAACTGAATTTTAAGATTTAGCTAGCAACTATTTCTTTGCTGTCATTTTAAGGATTGTATAGTAGTATATTTTATTTACCCATTTGGTAGAAAAAGTTATTTCTTCCATGAGCTCTGGAAAATTTCACCCTTCATAGAAGCTCAAAATTCTTATATTTAGCTACATAGGGTTACGTATTTTGTTCCTCTTCCTTAATATGTATTTTATAGCATATCAAGAAGTAAGGGGTTGCCTAAAAGTTTTAGATGCTCAGAATACAGATGGGAACACTAATCTTTTGGAGGACTCTGCTTTCCAAATACAGAATAAAAATATTGAAACCATGTAGAAGCCTGGAATAGAAGAAAAGGAATGATCTGGCAAAGCTGTATGCCTCAATTACCTCCTAACCTTTGTATTAGACAGTACTTCTGTAGGGAAGGAAGGGGATAAGTGTCACAGTCCATGGAGGAAATTAACAAAGGAATGGCAAAGCTAGACTGGACAAGCAGGACTCTATGAAGAACTATGAAAACAGAATAAAGATATTGAAAATAGATATGTAAAAAATTATGAAGACATTTAAAAGAAAGACAAGAAGAAAAGCATAGCAAAACTTCCATTTTCTCACACTCAAGAGACCTTGAAGAAAAAAAAAAGGGAAGTGTTAATAAGGAAGAAAGGATAGACTCAATAGAGAAAGATAATTAATGGGTGAAGAGACTGAAGATGGAGGTAATAAAATGAACCAATGACAAGAAAAGAAAAGCCATCAGTAAGGAAGAAATGAACATTTGAGAAAACTACTCTGTACTCATACATCAGGCAGAATTTAGGATGGCAAGACTGAAGTGAATCAGAAGTTAAAACTGGTGGAGAAAGATTGTTGAAAAATGAAGAAATTTGTAACAAAAGGTGATAGAACAGAAGCATCATTTAAAGACAGAATAGGAAACATGCCTGATTTTTAAATAATCTTTTGAGATCCCTTCCAATGCCTAATATTCTGTGATTCTGTAATTCTGTGATCTTGTCTTCACTATATTTAGTTTAGAACAAGTGATTATTGCCAGGCAGCTGGACACAGCCATGTGTAGGTCTTATCATGATGACTGTCTGAATGAGATCTTGCAAGTTTTGTTTTTGGAGATGATGGGAATTTAATTTGTTGAATCATACCACAGATTTAGTATATTTCTGGTGAGGGGAATGTGAATTTTTTTTTTTTTTAACAGTACAGTGATCCAAACATCCTGTGAGAGAAAAGCTCAATCACTGGACATTTGAGAAATCACACAGTAAAACATATAAACTTACATACACAGCGCTCATTAGCCACCGTACATTGTCAGTATATAAGAGACTGTATAGTAAGTTGAACAAAATGAGGTTAGCCCTTGAAACATTCCATTAGCTGTTTACTTCATCTTTTGCATGTGATTCACCTTTGTCTCGAAAACAGATACTAGTCATTCGAAGGTAACTCCATTGTAATTGTATGGCATAATAACCACTCTGATGCCAACACCAGTCATCATATCACTTTTGGTACTATTTAAGGTATTTGTACTACATACAAATTTTGATGTATAGATACAGTGATAAATTAGTCTGTCTAAAGTATTCTATCTAAAGTAGATAACTTTGGGTTCATATGAAATTGCATTACATTGTTTAAATATGTATTTATGCTCTGGGGTTTTTTTGTTTAAACATATTCTATACTAAAACTGTTTCAAACATGTAAGTTAGTACCAATTTTAAAAGCATACAGAGAGAGGTTAATATTATGCTGGTACTAATCATCAAATCTATCTGCTGTCTGGTGTGTTCAAATACAGTAACTTTCATATTCAGGAAATCAAACTGACAGCAGAGTTATGTGCATTAAAAACAATGCTCATAAGTGCTATAAAAAGCATAAAAATTAAAAATCCTTAGCTTCATTAATTAATATCTCAACAAATTTTAAATCAGTTAAAAGCTGTAGGAGATTAAGTAGAGATTAATAAATACAGACATAATATTTTTAATGAGGTGTCAAAAACAGACACAAAGAGCATTAGAAATTCTAATGGTAAATCAGCTGATCAAAAGGAACTTCATAAAACTTCAAAATGCAGATATAAATAATATTTAAGAACTGTTAAGTCTGACTTCTGAATTGAACTGGCCATATGTAACGCCCAGGGGCAGCTGCTAGCTCTCTTGCCTAAATGAGTGTTATACCAGGAACATTCAGGCTAACTTATTTCACGTTTAAGTGCTCCATTCAGGTCAGTTATCAAACAGATTACATAAATCATTCACATTTAAAAATTTTATTTACATTTCATAGTAAAATACTTTCATGTAAGGAGTTATGATGTTTTACACAGCCAGATGGGTTCTTGCCTCTGAGAAATTTTTCTTTAAGAGGAGTCACAGTTACAATACATGTAAGCAAATAATAAACAAAGAATATATACATGGCAAAATCAGATGAATTAAAAAAATTCAAGAAGAACTAGGAGAATATGCAGGTTGGCTGATGTTCAGTAAGAACTCTTGCCCTGGTATAATAATACACATTAAAAAAGAAGTATTTAAAAAATTGTAATTAATATTTTTGTTTACAATGTAGTGGTATAAGGCTTTTTAAACTACAACCTGACTGACGAGTTTGATCAGCATATGGAACAGACAAATATTTTAAAAATTCTGGATGATTGTTTTGTTTTGTTCTTTGACAACATGGTGAATAAGGAAGTTGCACAATATAACAGGACTAGAAGGATGGAATTAAGAGCAGGCTGAATATTAGGATAGGACGCTGTATAAAATTTTGTTACCAATCTGTTTGAGGAATGATGAAGAGTTCTGAAAAATTAATGTCCACATGCATACTTAAGAAACCGTTTATTCAAACGGTAACTCTAATCATACCATGCATGCTAGGGAGTATCTAAAACCTGACATTAGAAGAAAAATACCCAAGTTTGTGGTATTTTAATATATCTCGTCTCAGATATTTTAACTCCTAAATGAATTACATTGTCTTTTTGTGGATTGTCACATAGAAAATAAAAATTAAAATATTTAACTGCTATTTAGGACAACTTCAATAGAAGAAAAAGCACCAGCCATAGCAGAAGAGTTTATGCAGTGTGTAAAGTGCTTGTCAGGAATACTTGATGCCAAGTCTATCATGGTTTGAAAGAACTAAAATGAACAGCAAATGCACGTAAACTAATGGAATACTGGTAACTCTGAAATAAACCTTTCAAATCTTTAGATGTTGAAGCTGTTGAAGATGTTGAAATTTTTTACTATTTTGACTAAAATATCCCCTCTAAGATTATATGATTGCTTTAGATTTCTTTGTGGAATTGAAAATATTTGTGTGAGGAAAATAATGTTTTTCTTCTCTGTTAGGAATCTTCCATGCCTTAGGAAGTGTTAGGAAGAATCACTACTGAAAGAAAAACTGTGTATTAAAAATGTGAGGCTAGATTATTAGCAGAATTATGTAATCAAGAGACGAAGAGGAAAAGCAGCAAAAAGAAATACCAAAAAGTTGGTGTAAAGAAAAAAGAAAGGTGTAAGTGGCGAAATATTTTCTACTTAACAATGTCATAGTCCTGAATTCATCTCACTTTGTTTCAGATGCTTAAGATTGCAGATATCAGTTACTTGAGGTAAATCTGGACCACAATTATGGAGAAAGATCTGAGTTTCAAAACTATCAGTGCTGTGGTTCTTGTAGTGTGTAGCACACTGCTGAAAAGACATGAAAATATGCAGGTGACAGTTAATTATGTTCCTCAGTCTTCAATAAGATCTTGAGAAACTCCAGTGATGTAGCTAGGCAATAATGTGACAAATTTTGATTATAAGGATAATTTTATTGACGCTTACTTTAATAGAACTTCTTTCATATGTAGAAAGATTGATGACATGTGTCATAAATAATGAGTCAAATGCTGTATTTTTAATTCTTAAATGTGCCCCAGGAATTTAAATACATTGTTATAATCTTTTTTTTTTTGAAATTTTTAGTTAGAAATGTAACATTAAGATAGGCAGAAGAGTTTGTGTATGCACTGAGACTGTGCATTGCAGAGTAATATGCATTTTACTGTTCTTTTACATTAGTTTCAAGCTATGGGGAAGGCTGCTTGGAGCCTGCTCTTCTCCTGACTAGAAAACACCAGCTCCTGACTAGAAAACACCAGCTCCTGACTAGAAAACACCAGCTCTTCCAGCCTGTCTTCACAGGGTTGGTGCTCTAGCTGCCTGAACACCTTTGTGATCCTTGTCTGGACACACTTGAATATGTCAATGCCTTTTTTATTCTGTGGGTCTAGAGGTGAACACAGTACTCCAGGATAAGTCTCACAAAGGTGGAAGAGTGAGGAAGCATCATTTCCCTCAACTTGTTAGCAATGGTAGCAATGCAATGCGAAGAAAGGTTAAATTGACTTTCTGTTGCACATTGCTGACTCATATTCAGTTTTTTACCAGCTAGTAGCCCCAAGTCCTTCTCTGCAGGGCTGTTCTTAAATCATGCACTGACTAGCCTGTATTTGTGCTTGGGATAGCCCTATTCCAGACGCTGGAGCTTGTAGTTGGCTTTCTTGAACTTCATGAGGTTTGCATGGGCCCGTCTTTTTCAAGGTCTCTCTTTTCCTTCAGAGTTTAGACAGCACTTCACAGCTTGGTGTTAGAGATAAACTTTCTGAGGGTGCACTTAATCCCCTTGTCCTTACTGCTAACAAAGATGTTAAATGATCCCTGTCCCAAAACCTACTACTGAGAAAAGTCATGCATTACTGGTCTCCACTTGGACCTTGAGCTCAAGTTTCTGATTGTGAGTATCCAGACAAATGGGAATTGGACTAATTGATCCATCTGTTGAATCTATGTCTTTCCAATCTAAATACAATGATGTCATGAGGAACAGTGCCAAGTGCTGTGCACAAGTTCCTTATTGACCAACTCTTTAAACTCATTGTAGAAGATCACTAGACTTGTAAGGTAGAATTTGCCTTTACCCAAGCCATGTTGGCTGTCATCAATCACTACATTATTTTTTGTGTGCCCTTGTATATTTTCCAGGATCCACTCCATGATCTTGCTGGCACAGAGGCGAGGCTTGTAGTTCCCCAGGCATTTCTTTTTTCCCGTTTTAGAAATTGGAGTTATATTTAACCCTCTTCTAGTCAGTGCAAACTTCACCAGATTGACATGACTTCTCAGTGTGATGTATAGTGGCTTAGAACCTTCATCTTCAAGTTTACTCAGGACCTACAAATGGGTCTCATCAGGTCCCATAGACCTCAGGTGCACCTTCAGGTTCCTTAGATTGTCTTGAATCTGAACTTCTTCTGCAGTCCCTGCCTTTGGTTTCTGTAACTTGGGTGATGTGGCTGGTGAAAGGATGAGGAAAAGGTTTTTAGTACCTCAGTCTCCTTCATACTCAAGGTAATCAGGTTTCCTTTTTATTTCTGAAGAGGTCAGCATTTTCCCTGGACTTCCTTTTATCACTAGTGTGCCTATAGAAAGTTTTCTTGTTGGCCTTGGTGTCCCTGGCAAAATTTAATTTAATCAGGGCCTTGGCTTTTCTAACATGATCCTTGCCTGCTCATAAAACTTCTCTGTGTTACTCTCGGGCTACCTACTCTTGCTTCTACCCTCTGAAATCCAGGCTAGTAAACTTGCTGTACAACTTCCTTGCTGCATTTAGGACCTTCAACTTTTAATATTATGTAATCACTGCAGACAAGGCTGCTCTTGAGATTCACAGTCATGTTGGTGAGAACAAGGTCCATCAGAGAAAAACTCCTTTTCAGCTTCTCTATCACTTGGAGAAGGAAGTTATCACCACAGTTGAAGAACCTTCAGGATTACTTATGTCCTGCTCTAATTTTCCTTTAGCAGCTACAGAGGTGTTTGACGTTCCCCTTTGGGATTATTTTTGTGTACATGGGTCTACTCCTATCCATCTACAGAAGACCTTTTCCTGGTCAGATGACCTGTGGACCCATTTCCAAAACAAAGCCTTTCCTAGAACTCAGATGCTTTACATAGACAATTTAGGGCAGCTTTCCTGACTAGCTGCAGTGCATTACATTACTTGCTTAGTAGAGGCTATAGTGATGAATTTGTATCACCCTTAACCTTTGACCCTTTACAAAGTTCAAACTCTGAAGTGGTATTTTCTTCATAAATTGTGCACCTCAGTAATAAAATGCAGAAATAATTTTCTTAAAATTCACTTAATCTGAGGAAGCATTCTTGGAAGTGGAGCATCAGTCTAAGTGGAGCTGATATGGTCTCAGTTCTCCCTGGTGTGTGTTATTATATGATGGGTCCTCAGAGTGATTCCACCATTGCTCAAATAACACTTTAAAGACAATGGTGACTATCAGGATTTGAGCAGAAGTAATGACATATTTTGTATATGTTCCATAATCCACTCTGTGAAAGAAATTGGAAAAATATAAGGGAAGGTTTGTGGAGTCAGAGGAATGTGAAATTTCAATCAGAAAAAAAAGTGAAGTAAACTAAGTAATAAAGTAAAAAATTATGTGACTTAGTATAATAAACTTGGGACGAAATAAACTTGGGAAGAAATAAATTATACTAAAGAAATCACAAACTAATTAATAGAGTTGTGTGAGCATGAGTCATAGGCAGTGTATAACCATAGTAATTATAAAAAAACCACTAATCTCATTAAACCAACCTGTAACATGATTATAAGCTCACATGAATTACTGTTGTCTGCTTCTCATAAAATAGAGGAAACCTCATATGAAAATATTAATTATAACAAATGAAACAAAAAGGGTATGGATATTATTAATTTCCCACTGTTTTTCACAGAAATATATTCCTTTATTTTAACAGAAGAGTAGGAAATCACCTTAATAGCTGCAAGAGTATTGTTGTATGTACATGAATCTCCTTAGTCTTTTTTTTTTTTGTTTTTAAATTTATGTTGGATAGACAAAAATTTAAATATCACAGAATCACAGAACATCAGGGATTGAAAGGGACTTTGAAAGATCATCCAGTCCAATCCCCCCGCCACAGCAGGATCACCTAGACCAAGTCACAAAGGAACATATCCAGGTGAGTTTTAAACGTCTCCAGAGAAGGAGACTCCACAACACCCCTGGGCAGACTGTTCCAGTGCTCTGTCAACCTCACTGGGAAGAAATTCCTTCTGACATTTATATGGAACTTCCTATGTTCCAGCTTACACCCATGCCCCTTGTTCTATCACTAGATGACATTGAGAAGAGCCTTACTCCATCCTCCTGAGACCCACCCCTCACATATTTATAGACATCAATGAGGTCACCCCTCAATCTCCTCTTCTCCAAGCTAAAGACACTCAGCTGCCTCAGCCTTTCCTCATAAGAGAGGTGTTCTTCTCCATCATCTTTGTGGCTCTACGCTGGACTCTCCAGCAGGTCTGTGTCCTTCTTGAACTGAGAGGCCCAGAACTAGACACAATATACCAGATGAGGTCTCACCAGGGCAGAGCAGATGGGGAGAAGAAACTCTCTTGATCTGCTATCCACCCTCATTCTGATCCATCCCAGGATGTTATATTTCATTAAATT
>JAOXOE010078820.1:0-27912 GCA_028565055.1 Phoeniculus purpureus
CCCACCCCACCGGACCGCGGCCACAGACGGGACCCGAGGAAGGAGGGACCGAACCGATACCCCCGCGCTGTGGTGCTACGGGGACCCGACGGGGCAGCACTGAGTGCTCGGCAGGGCCTGTTCGGGTCAGGGACTGGGACCGGGGGTCGGGGGTCAGGCCTCGTCGGGGCGCGTCGGTACCTGCTCTGCCCGCCAGGGGGCGCAGCGCTCCCGCTCGCCGCTGCTGTCGCAGCGCCCCCCCTAGCGGCTCGAAAGGAAGGCGGCACCGAGGGGAGGCACTGTGGGGCGGCACGGACCTCCGGCCCCGCTGATAAACCTGGTCCGGCCACACTGACCCCTCTGCACCTCTTCCTTAACCCCCGGGCACTAGCAAACACCCTCTGCAACGGCCGGATCCACACGAGTTCCCGAAAACCCGCGGGACAGCACTTTGCGGGTCCCTTTTTGGGAGCAAAGGGTCTCCTCGACCCCACAACCCCTGTCCGTCTGTTACTCCAGCTGGGGCCGCCTTCTGCCCTACAGAGTCCATCTCAGTGTCAGCACCTCTTGTGCCCCTTCTCATCCAAGAGTCTTTAATCGACCCCCAGATGACTCCCCAACATCCTATCGCCTTTTCAGACCTTCTCCCTCTTCCATCTTTCATCCTCCTCCACAATGGGATCTTCTGGAGTTGCTCCCCATCCCCTCTCTGGTTCTCTGCGATGCACCAGCCCTGGTCACTGTGCAGGGCACGGCTGAAGCCACCTCACCATGAGGCACCACCAGCTCCCATCCTTCCCTCTCTTCTCTGTCCTCTCCTAAGTCTCCAAGGTGCACCACCTTGTTATACCCCTGCCTGGAGCCCCTTGTCTTCTCTTGGCTTTTTCACACTTTTCACACAATAAAATCTGTGAGCCAGCAGCACACACAGTGCTGGACACACAGAGCTGCTGCCCAAAGCCGCTCCACACCATGTCAGTGATGCTGGGGCAGACAGGACACATCCAGCGCCCCACTCCCAAGCCAACATACACTGATGCCTGGAGATGAGCACAAGGTGCCTGACAACCTGCCAAAGCTACAGCTCCACCATCTGTGCCAAGGTCACAGGAGCTGTGAGCTGCCAGACTGGGGCTGACCCTCACACACATCACCTGGTTTCCTGCTCCCCTGCAGCCAGGAGGAGGAGTTTAGCTTCAGGAGCACATCCACCCATGAGCTCTGAGCTCCAGATGAGGCAGGCTGCAGTGATCACTGTGTCTGGCAATACACCACCACTGGCAATAGCAGCACTGATTGCACAGCTGACTGTGGGAGCTCCTCGGACACTAGGAACCAGACAGTAGCCTGGTGACATCCCTGTTCCCAGGGACTCGGAGTTGCTCTGGCAATGAAGTGGAACCCTCTATGCTCATCCCTCCCACAAACCTCTGGATTTGACTTTCATGGTGGCACTTTCCACACAGGTCTTGTCTTTCTGAAGTGTTCTGCAAGTTCTGGGCCTTAAAAAAAAAATCATGGGGATCTCTGCTGAGGAGATGCTGGACCAGACACTCCCCTGCTGAGGCAGGACTAGGTATACGCATGGATCACCCTGACAGATGTCTGCTGGACCCATTGGTAACAGCCTCTACTACAGCACTGAAACATCCTCTTGCTCCTCCTCCCACCATCCCGCCCTACAGACAGAGGCTGTTACACTGGCTGTGAAGAGCAGCCTGCATCCTTGCTACAGTCTCCAACATGCCAAGGGGCACACAGAGTGCCCCTTAGCCCACAGCATCTCCTTCACCGTCCCACCAAGAATTGCATTATTAATGCTTTGCATGTTGTTCCTGAGTTCCCTTCAGTTCTCTACACATCATCTGCTACCAGTTTGTAAAGGTGGTTCCAGAACCTGGAGTTATGGGTGACCTGGCAGGGCTGGATCGAAGGTTGGGTGTGATGATCTTAAAAGGTCTCTTCTAACCACAGAGGTTCTGGGGTACTGTTGTTTAGAGATGGCCACCACTGTAATACACCCCACACACCTTAGGCAACATGGTTATACTGGGTTTACTGGTGCTGTATGGGTACCTGATGCAAATAAAAGATGACTATTCACCCCACAGTGGGAAGGTGGCTGCCAAGGTTCCCTGCGCCCTGTGGGGATCCAGATGCAGACGAGCCTCCAGCACTGGGATGGAACAAGGGACACTTTTGTAATGGTGGCCTGGAGACAGAGGTAGGTCAGTCTCTTACCAGCACTTTCATGAGTCACTCATGGTACAAACATTATGGTGGTGAACATCTGGCTTAGATTAACAAAACTCCAGGAGAGGCCAAACACCAGCTGTGCTGCAAGCACTCTGAGAGCCAGGGAACTTTCCACTGCTGGCTGGTCCCCAGTGCAAAGCTCAGGTTGGAGCCCCAAAATGGAAAAGCAGCCTGAAGCGACTGGTCAGACTCTCCCCAAGCCTCACTGGCACCAGTGCTGCTGCTCTGGCCACAAGGACACTGTAGAACAGGACCTCTGCACCCCCTGTCTGGTGGTGCTGTCCAATGGTGCTGAGAGAGGAGCCCCAGCCTGGGACACCCATGGGCGGGTCCAGGAGAGGTGACAGACCAGCACCTGGGTTGGAGACAAAGACAGGGCAGGGTGACAGCACCGTGCTTGGGTCAGACTGTGGGACCTCTTATGAGGGCATAGAGTGCCAGGACAACAGGGAATGGCTTTACAGTGAAAGAGGGGAGGTTCAGATTCAACACTAGGGAGAAATTCTTCCCTTTGAGGGTGCTGGAGCACCCAGGTTGCCCAGGGAGGTGGTCAAAGCCCCATCCCTGGAGATGTTTCTGGACCTGGCCAGGGCTTGGAGCAGACTGAGCTACTGGGACATGTCCCTGACCAGGGAACTATATGGTCTTTAAGATCCTTTGTAACTCAAACCATGCTGTGATGCTCAGGACCCCCAGCACCCTTTAGCTGCCACACAAGAACATCATGGGGCTGGAGCAGAGGGGCACGAGGGGTCTGTCCAAAGCCAGATGGGGCTGAGCCCCAGCAGCTGCAGAAGGACCCCAACTGCAGCGCCGGAGCTGCTGCGCTCTGCAGACCAGCTCCAGCCGGCTTGGCCGTACACCAGGAATACTGATGAGGCTCTGCCTTCACAGGGAGCATCCACGGGCCACCTGGCCGTGGGGTGTGCAGCATCACAGCCCCCACAGCCCCTGTGCTGCAGCCCCCACGTCATACCCCTGCTGCCAGCGCGTCAGCAGCCGTCAGCAGCCATCACCTAGCGAGGTGGCAGCAGAGACAAGGCCCTGGCTGCTGCACAAACCACACCAGTTCCTCCAGGATACTCCTTCCTGGTCACCCTGGCCGACCCGTATCCCAGCGAGGGAACCCCCAGTGCAGACTGGGAACTTCAGTTTCCGTGAAGAGAGGAGGAACAGCCCCAGCAGCAAAGAGTTAAGAAAAGCCACAAGGGAAAGCGAATACAGCAGAGCTGCAGCAGCCGCAGCTCCTGGCATCCTCCCACACCAACACCCCCAGCTCAGGTCCTGCCTGACAGGGAAATTACCACCTGCTGCCCCCCGAGCCGCCTCGCAGTGCTGAGGCAAACCACCCCCTTCCCACAGCCCGGTGAGGTCATGGCCACGTCACCCAAACCACTCGCACCAGCTCATTCCTGTAGCACCCAGGGCAACCAGGCCACCTGCCTGTCTATGGGCACAGAGTCACATCTCGCCCTCCATCTGGGACCCAGTAGGAACAGCTGTGCTGGGACCCACAAGGGCAGCCATACTGGGACCCATCTGCATAGCAGATGCCAGGATGGTGCTTCCGAGTCTAGTGCAGACCCCACAGCACAGGGAAGCCCTGGGAGGTAAGTGGGAGATGCTCGGAGATACTATCTCCGGGTAACAGATGATCAAGGCAGCAGCTCCTGCTCATTAAACCACCCATGGGCACTTCCCAAGCAGGAGGCTAATATCAGTGTCCTGACTAAACCCCAGCCTCCACTTAGACAGTTAGTCTGGAGCCTCCGCTCCAGCCACAGCCTAGCCCCAGGCTGTGTCAACTGTCCTGAGCATCTCATCAGCCTGGCAGACCTCGAGCCATGGCAGCAGGACAAGCAGATTCAACAAAATCAGGTTCAGCCACCAGGAAAGCTCCCCAGTATCGTGGAAGTTCTGCCCTGGCAGAGGATGGAGTCTCAGTCCCCCAGACCAGGACAGACCTCCCATCCCCAGGTCCTCCTCTTCACCCAGACCCCTCCACAAGGTGCACTGGACCATAAGACAGGAAAGCAGGGAAGGAATTTGACTCCACAGAATGGGAAGAAGCCCAGAACCCCTAACATGGTGTTCCAAACAGAGCTCCCCACAGCTCACATAGACCCATCCTCCCCAGAAAACTCTGAGACCCCACCAACAAGTCCCACCCTCAGACATGTGCTCAAGAACAAGAGAAGAGGTAAAGGAATCCCAGACTGGTTTGTCTTGGAAGGGACATCAGACCTCATCCAGATCCAACTCCCTGCCATGGACAGTGACATCTCTCACCAGACCAGGTTGCTCAGAGCCCCATCCAGTCTGGCCTTGGACGCTTCCAGGGATGGCACAGCCATGACCTCCCTGGGCAACCTGTTCCAGTGCCTCAGCATCCACAGTGGGTTTCCAAAACAGGCTAAAAGGCCACCAAGGCTGACAACACCATGAGATGCTCACGTGGCCCTAAGCACCCCAATACATTCCTTCAATCACTCTTGTACTTTGTGCCTCTCCCTTGCCCTCCTCCTGAGCCAGAACAGCCTGGTGACTGACATCAGCGCTCAGCAGCAGAGGCTGCTCTGACAACACCAAGGTCAGCAGTAAGAGCAGCGTCTGTGACGTCTCTGGGATCACCTGTGGTTCAGGGCAAATGTTCTCCAGAGAAGCCAAACCAACTTCTCATTGCAAAATCAGCCCCAGACCTCACATTTAGCTTCATCCTCAACAGCAGCCATCTTACGAAAGGAACTGGAACTCTGAGGATGGTAAAAACCCCTAAGAGCAGCCCCACAACTTCAAGGGAGGGGAACACTTGATAAGCCAACGTTCCATCTACACCTGGAGCTCCACTGCACCTTCCACAAACCTGGGAGCCCCAGATCAGGTCATGAGTTTCTGTGATCCCTCTAGGGGATCATCCTGTCCTCAGGGCAGCAGGAGTTAGGTCTGGACTTTCCAGACAGGAGCTCACCTCCAACCAAGATGGAGACAAGCGTCTCCCAGCATCCCATTCATCTGTCACTCAGCTGTGGAGACCTGAAATTCAGAAGCAGAAGAGGTCTCTGGGCAGGAACTTCCCATGGAGATGAGGCTATGGAAATCCTGTGACCGATGGGGAAGAGCTCTGGCTCAGTGGCAGCCAGGAAATCCCATAGGTACAGGCTAGGCACCCTGTGCCAGTGGGGCGTGGTGAAGCTGGGAACCCCAGTGAATCCAGGATCCACAGTGAGGCCAGGATCCCCTGGTGAGGCCAGAACCTCTGCCAGCAACATCCACCAAGGCTGGAGAAACCAGGGTGACTCCAGGACGCAGCACTCAGCTGCTGTTTGTGGCTGGCAGGGAAAGGCTATGGACACAGGATTAAGCGCTTGCTTAGCTGTGCTTTATTTCTTAATCCCACTTTCACTGTAATCATGGCCAGTGTTTGTAATTAAAATGTTTGTAACAAGGGGCCACAGGGAGACACTGACAGAGCTCAGCACTAGCTGTGACTTCTCATGTCAGCTCCTGGGGTCTCAGCAATGACCAGAAGCAACTCCAGACCCAGCACAACTGCTCTGAGATGGGGAAGTGCAACCTTGCCTTCTGGCCAAATCCTCGCTCATTAATTCATCATTCTCCTGCAGGGGCAGCTTGCCTGGCCCTTCCTGCTCAGCTCAGTGTCCAGCCCCAAAGCTCCGTTCAGCCAGTGACAAATGCAGTGAGTCCAGGGCACAGGAGGACCCAAACAGGAGACTCACCCCACAGCCACAAGCACCGGGATGCTGCCATGGACCTTCCTGCCCTTTCTTGGGGCATCAACAGGGACAGAGAGGATGTGCAGGTGGGGCAGAGGCTGCTGAGGAAGAGCATGGTATAGCTCTGGCAGGCACCAAGTAGCTCATGAGGATGAGCAAATCCAGCCCAGTGCACTTTGATCTCTTCTCTGCCCTGACCTGGTGGCTGAGAGACTCTGTGATGCCTCAGAGACAAGTTCTGAGCTTCTGTGACGCTCCGCAGCAACGCTGAGCAAGGGGAGTGAGACTCAGCTCACCATCAGCAACAGTCAGGCAACAGGCTGAGATGCGAGGAGTCTCCCCTAAAGCTTTGCTCTGAGCCTGGCCAAGCCACCAACACCTTGCAGGGTCCTAGGAATGGCCCCACTGTCAGAGAGAGGGAGAGGCGATGCCCCAGGTTTTGAGGGGAGATCTCCTATGGGCACCCCACAAGCGGCAGGGGCAGAGTGGTGCTCAGCAGGGCCAGCTTCAGAGGGAGCCAACGTGCCCAGTGCCACCAGCTGCTGAGACCCCATGGGGCCAGCAAGGGTGGGAGTGTGCAGAGAAAACCCAAGGAAAAAATCACTCAATCCTCACTGCCAACCCACACACCCACCCTTGTCCTACAGGGCTGTTGTGGTACCCAAACAGGAGGTATCCAAAGCCACTGGGATGATCTAACCACCACAGAGGTGAGGGAACAGGTGCAGCCCTCCTGTCAGCCCCACAGCTCCTTCCCATCCCAGCACTGAGCTGCCAATAGCCACTGTGGCTCCATGGGCCAGCAGAAGGGGACCCTGCAGATGCTGTCCCAGATGGGCTGAATGGGGCCATCCATGGCTTTATCCTGAGCTCCTGATAATCCTTAATCTTGGTGCTCTGTCCACGGATGCGCAGCTCTGCACCTTAACAGCAATGGATCTCCCTGCTGGGGAGCAGGACACCACTAGCAAACAGGGCTTACTGGGGCTTACCAAGAGGCAGCAGTGGTGATGAGGAACACCCTGAAGAAACTCCTTCCTCAAAGACTAAATGAGGGCTCCAAGGTCTCTCTGGATGTCAGTGGGGAGTTCCCTCCCCTCCAGCTCCTTCCTGACACAGCCTGATCACTAAAAGGTGATTTAGGTCCTAGTGGAAGCTGTGGGGCTCCAGCCCTGCTGCTCCCACACACTGTGACCCCAGGCTCTCATTTCCCTCTGGAAACATGTGATAGAAAATACACCAGCCCAAACCAGAGGCTGCATCTAACCTCATGTGCAAGACTCCCAAACCAGGACACGAGAGTAACTGGACACTTTGACAACAAGCCAAAATAATGGTTATTTGGGGTTGGTGCAGCTTTTTGTGAGACAACTCTTGGGTTTTTCTTTTTGTGTAGAAAACAAAGCTTTTCTCACTGTAACAACCCACTTCACACAACCCAGAGCCCCTGGACCAGCCTGTCCTCACTTTGCCCCATATGCAACACACACCAGCCCCCATGAGAGGCTGCCCTGGACAAATCCCACCCTTCTGCTTTCCCTCCACCACCACACCCCCACAAGGGTCAAAACATCAACCAGAGACAGAGATAAAAACACAGAAACCCACACAAACCACAAACCCTTGGGGCAGCAGAAGGCTCTGCCCTCCCACCTGAACTCCCCTGGCCCCAGAAGCTCTGGCTGCAGCCTTAGCCCATGAAGGCTCCTCATCCTCCCACCAGGCACTGCGTGCCACATCCTTCCAGAGCCCCATGTGTCCCCTGCCTGACCGCAGACTGGTGCAGAGGAAAACCACAATCACACCAACACTGGCACGAACTTCCTGTGTGGTTAGAGCAAGAGGTGACGACTTCACGCATCTCTCACTGCCCCCAAACCAGCTGGGATTTAGCAGGATGTCCCCAGAGCTGAATTGCTGGGGAGCACCAGCATAACCAGCCCCGCCAAACCCCTGCTGGGGACAGCAGGATCACTGTAAGACATGAAGTAGCAGTTTCAAATTGAAAGAGGGGAGACCAAGATGAGATCTGAGGCAGAAATTCCTCCTTGTGAAGGTGCTGAAGCAATGGAACAAGTTGCCCAGGGAGGCTGTGGTTGCTCCATCCCTGGAAGTGTTTAAGGCCAGGTTGGATAGGGCTCTGGGCACCTTAGTCTGGTGAGAGGTGTCACTGCCCATGGCAGGGGGTGAGCTCTGAGCTCCAGCCCAACCCATTCTCAGGGCTGTCCTCAGCCTGTCCCCCAAGTGCAGAAATACAACCAGGAACCTTAAAATTCCCCATTCCCACAGCTGCTGTTCAAGGCTGAACACCTACCCCAGGCAGTTCCCAGGCACAGGACAGAAGGTCTTGTTCTACACAAACACCAACAGTCTGTGAGCTTCAACCACTACAGACCAATGTCATGATTACAAACTAGGCCTGCTCCCAGTACACCACATCATTCCCAGCTGCCTGCAACCAGGGTGGACATAGCCAGTTGCTGGTGTCTGAGCCCCTGACCCACTCACTGCTGACTGTGGTTTCTGCTCCATGAGATCACCTTCTCTGCTAACAGTTTATGACAGGACAGTCTCATTGCTTGGATGTGCCAGGCTGAGGTCTGGGACAGCGCAGACCTCTCAGTAACTGAGGGTCTGGGCACAAATGAGATGTTAATTAGAAACATGTAATTACTGCTTGCCTTTTCTATTTGTGTTCCCTCTCCCCAAGCACTGGGGCTCAAGATTTATCTAATTTCTTGTGGCCTTGTGACATCCACCTTCCTAAACCAAACAGTACCAGTGAGTGTCACACAAGAGCATCCCAGCACTGCTTGACCTTCTGGGAGAGAGAGACAGGGAGCTACAGAGGGGTCAAGGAGAAAGAGAACATCCTGCCGTGCTCTCCCCACCTACAGACAAACCTATACAAGGATGGGCCTGTAGTGTCTCTTGCTCTGGAGACATTCAAAACCCACCTGGACTGTTCCTGTGGGACCTGCTCTAGGGGATCCTGCTCTGGGAGTGAGGCTTGGACTGGATGATCTTCACAGGTCTCTTCCAACCTGGGATTCTGTGGGATGGCTCCTGAGATTGCTCTGGGGGAGATGCAGCAGAAAACACTGCTGGGAACATCCCGCAGGGATGCCCAAGGCTGGCACCAAACTGGTAGCACTGGTAATGCCATGACACCAGAACAAGTGACTTCAATGTTTGCTGTGCTCACGTCTAAAATCAGAGCACCAGAGCCCAGGCCAGCACGAGTCCCATTTTTAACATCTTTGACATCCCCTGCCAGACCCCAAACCCTCCTGGAACTGGAGAGCTGCACTGCAGGCTCTGGTGCAGCTGAGGAGTTCCAAGAGCAGAAGTTCTGCAGAGCCAGCGCTGCTCAGTTCTGCCTTTGCCTCTGGGACTGTTCTGTGCCACTCATGCCAGGGAACGGCAGTGTCAGAGAGCCTGGCAGCTCACCAGGACCACAACACCGCACAGTGGGATCAGCAGCAAAGAGAAACCTGCCCAAAGCTCACACACAGGAACTTCTCTGGTTGAGCTTCAGAGAAAGCATGCATTCATCAGGGTGAGACAAAGGTTCTGGGTTCCAGAGAAACCTCGTCTCACCCTCAAAGACAGGCAGCTCATGTTCATCCTTCGGTAGCCCAGGTTGAGGTAGACCCCAGTCGCAGGAGGAGCAGGTTGCTGGAGCACGTGCAGTGCTCTGCACAGAAAGATGCCCCAAATGAGACCATCTCCAGAGTCTTAGCCAAGAGAGGAGGGAAAGGCCCATGCCTAGTGACACATCAGCAAGGGACTAGAGTAATGCAAAGTGCTCAGAGAAACATCAAATCTTATTTCATAGGTAACAAGCCTCGACTTCTTGTCACTGCTTAGGCAGAATCTTCATGTTATTCTAATGAGTCTATGAGAACCTCAGGGTGCTGCTCCACGGCCATTGATGAGCAGAGGATGGACACTGGCTGGACAGGGATGAGGCACAAACCAGGGCCAGCACAACCCTCACACCCATCCATGGTCTGGAGGCCAAACACCACGCGAGTGCTGCTCCTTTGCCTCCCCAGCACTCCTGACCCATATCTCAGACACACAGAAGGGAACTCACAAAAGTACCAAGAGGGCAAGAGATGATCAAAAGGACTGAAGAGCTCCTGTTCCAGGAGCCTGCAAAAGGAGATGGCAGAGGGGAATGAAGCCTTCATGTCAGCAGAAGAAAGGGGAAGGCCACTAGGGAACAGGTTGTTCACCGTTTCATCCAAAACACAAACTGGGGACATCAAATGCAATTAATCAGGAGACAGGTTCAAAAGAAAGATCTCGTACAGAACAGGGCTCACTGTACCAGCCTTGTTATGGGGCACCAGGCTGCCACCACCCACAAGGTGATGAGGAAAAGTCAAGGGTGAAGGCTCCACATGGGTCTATGGAGACACTGCTTTGAGCCCAGGAAATCCATCACTCACAAACAGCTCTGGGCTGGAAGAAGGAGCATCTGGCAGCCCACGGAGCCTCTGTGCCAGGACACAAGAAGCCAACTCACCCTCCCTCTCCCCTGTGGGCCCCTGCACCAGCAACCAAAGCTGCTGGCAGTGCCTGTGGTGGGGGCTGTCAGACAGCCACCAAAAACCACCAGGGCCCTCTGGCTTCACCAAACCCACTCCTGCAGCTGAAATTTTCCATCCTTGCTCTCCACACCACATCGGTATTTTTAGAAGTTTCAGCAAAAGTAATTCAGGCATCTCCAAAAATGAGGTTAGGGAAAAATCGAGGCAGCTTTGCCAAATCGTGCATTTTTCCAGCTTTGACTGAGTTATCTGCAGAGCGAATCGACGCCTGTGGACCAGGGCTGGAACGTCATGGCTGGCTCAGGGTCTTGCCTCGTCCACAGAGATGATTTCTTCATCCAAACTGGGGGGAAAGAGCCCCTCTGAGAGCTGCTGTGGCACTTCTCAGTCTGTGCTGCTGGATGCAGAGAAGACCCTTCACTCTGAACTGAGGCTGCTGCAGAAGGGACTGGAAAGGCAGCTCAAGGTGAAAGTGCCCAACAGCCTGAACCATCAGCTGGGCTAACTCTGTACTGGCTGTGGCAGAACTGCCTCCACCACTATCTGCTTAGCCATCCCTCACTGAGAGATGAAGAAGAGTTTAAAACCGCAAAGAACTACAAAGGCACTTTTGCTTTTATCCCTTCTCAATGTTCATATGCTCACTTTCTGTAATTATGGCTGCTGCTGAGGTCTCTTTATGTTACTTACACAGACAGGCTACCCAACCCAGCCTGGTGACTCTTTCTGCCCAACCCTGCATCTCCTGTCACTGGTCACGAATGCAGCAGGGATCACCCTGGGATGTTTGGCTGCCCAACAGGAAAACCCATGCCATTCATTCAGACTCATGTCCCAGACCCCAGCCAGGACAGACTTTTACCTGCATGGAAACACAAGGATTGGGTTTGAGGCCTTGAAAGGGTCTGCAGCACCTCTGGCCAAGTTACCCCAATGCTCAGACACGTGAGTATGAGCAGCTCTGGGCTCTGGTCACTCTCTGTTCAGCTTCAGAATGGAGCCCATTGCCCTCAAGCCCCTTTCTGTACCATCTGCCCTTTTCAACAGGTTACAGAGGATTTTACAGCTCCTTTTGTACCTATTCACATTTTATTAACATAATTAATTACAGAATAACACACAGTACCTGCGGATGGTCTCACCACAGCCATGAGGATGTTAACTTTCCCTCTCATGCCTGGCAGTTCCAGCCCCGTAGAGGGGTTTCCCCCAAACTACAGCAGCGATGGGGATATTGAGCTAGCTAAGCACAACCAAACTCAAATGCATCTTCTACCACACCACAGCAACCTGTTGTGTTATGGAACACCCTGATGAGCTGGAAGCTAGCAAGGTTTTGTTTCATAACTTCCTTATGGTACATTAAATTCTGCACCAGCTTCAAAGCTGCCTCAACTTCAGGCAGTGCAGAAACACAAACCCAGGTAGGGAAAGAGAGTTCACACACATTTATACATCCTACAGATCTGTGAAGTCTCAGTGTCCAGAAGACAAAGGAGCAAGTCCCAGGAAGGAATGGACTGCTCTTCCTAACCTTCCACCATGACAGGGACCTCCAACAGCAGCAAGATGCTGCAGCTCCATCCACCAGCCCAGCAGGTAGGTGCCCCCACAAGCAGACTGTGATCCACCTTCTCCCACAGGAGCCCATGGCGGCTGTGAGGTTTCATTCCCTGTCGGTCCAAAGCTGACATAGAGACAGGAGAAACAGCCTGGGCACTGGACAAGGCTGAAGGAGCAGGAAGAAGTGGGATGAAGGTACTGGCACCCAAAACCCCTGAGAATGGAGATGCTGGTTTCCATGGGGATGCTGTGTTGAGCCCCACCAGCCCAAAAGCTCCCCTGCACTAACATCCTGCTGAGGAGGCCATCACAAAAGAAGTGGGTCTCATGTCATCATCTTCTCCTCTTTTGGGGCTGAGCTAAAAGCCATCTGTGTTCCAGCCATCCACATGTGATCCAGTCACCTCCTCTCCTACAGCCGGGAATAAAACAAGCACTTGTGGTGCACAAGTCATCCAACCTCCTTCATACTCCTACTCCAGACGGACACAGCGGGGGGAGCCTGGGGGAAGCTGACTCAGGAGGTGTCACCTCCACCATAGCCACCTCATGCTGACTTCGATGACTCTCCCAGCTTATATGGATCCCTCAGTCTGCTCAACAACCATGAAACATGCAATGCCATCCCTTGAGGAATCTGAGGATGAGGCACCTGCAAACCCTGTGACAGAGGCAGAGCTTTCTGGACCACCCTCCTGAGAGCAGGTATCCATAAGGTCTGCAGGAGGACAGGTGGGGTCTCCCCTCACAATCCAGCAGACAGACACACAGCACCTCAGAGCTACAATCAAGGCCGAGTGCTCACCAGCCCACCTTAAGTCTTAATCACAAGATCGTTCTATTTCCATGGAAACGGCAGAATTAGAGACTTGAGTTTAATGACAATTCCCAGCACCAGTATCTGCCTGTGAAACCTGTCAGCGCTCCCCTCTCCAGCACCAAGATAGAAGACCACAGCTCCCCACACCACTGCTCTACAGTGGCAATGTGGCCGAGCCACTCTCCAGCCTCCCCTCTGCATCCAGCCCCATCCCATCAGTTTCACTCTTGCTTCACACACTTGCCAGTTTGGCTCTCAGAGATGGACGATCCTGACTGGTGGTGGTTGAATCCAGCCCCTGCTTGTGCATCAGCTACCAGTGTGGGAAATGTCAGCAGAGCTGATGACCAAGGCCTCCCCAAGCTCCAGCAGGAGGAAAACTTTGTGTTGGTAAGTCACTGGGTGAGGTACTGGATGGCTTCAGGCACTAGCTGGGAGAGAACCAGGTAGCACAAGCAGCAGCCAGTGCCTCCCCATTGGCCTGATAAAGCGAAGCAATTGTTATGATGAAGCTGAAGGTGCTAATGACCATCATCAGCAGAGGGTACCTGGCCAACCCCACCAGGTCACCCTATGCAGCCACAAGCCTTTCCTTAGAGCAAAGCTGAGAAGCACCCAGGCAGCACCACAGCTCCTCCAGAACCAGAGTCCTAGGTTTGCACCACATACCAGTGTGAGCACCAGTGGCACCATCAAGGCTGTAGAGCCACACAAGGGGAGCTCCCTACACCCAGCAGCACAGGCAGGAGCTGCCTCGCTGCCTTCTGCCCAGCCAGGGGTCCACTGCAAGAGGTCACTGTCCCCAAGCCCCTTGTTGGTGCACCAGCTGCAGCTATGCTCAACAGAACCACTAGTTAACAGGTGTACAGAGTCCTGCACAACCACCGTCTCTCCTGACTGCTATGCCTCATGTCTGCAGCTGCCCAGCCCAGCACTGAGCACATGCCACCATGCAGACAAGCAAGCAGGCAGCGGGCAGCAGATGCTAACAGAGAGTCACTGCACAGCGCCAGCCATCTGCTGCCTTGCCAGCGCGTGGAAGGCTTTGGAAACCTGGCCATAAGCCCAGTCCCCGCCATGGCACAACCACACTGCTCAGGGCAGCAGTGTCCTGTCTCTATGAGAGTCACCTTCTACCCACCAAGACCCTCACCTTTCCCTGAGACACCCAGCTCAGAACTGGAGAATCAGGAGGACAGTCACCATCTAGGGCAGAGTCAGAGGGACATGACGAGGTGGTCCAGCTCCATTAAGAGCTCACACAAGGCCACCCCCATCTCCTGATGGCAAAGCCCCACACTGAGACAGTGGGCCTTATAACAACATCTGCAGCTGATCCCCCATGAGGGCTGGGAGTGCTGTAGGCCAGGATCTCCTTTGGAGTCTGGAGAGGACTCTGGGGCACGGTGAACCTGCCCTGCCAGACCAAGGCCACTCATGAGGGCAAGCACAAGCAGGGCAGAGCCTCTCTGAGCAACTAGTGTTGTACCACCTGCTGGCCCATTAAGCTGATGGAAGTCAGCTGCTGTCAAGCACCCCGAGGTTCCTCATCATTTCCCACCATCCCACAGGTTCAGCAGCTGGGCTGTTGGGCTGCCACACATACAGCTCCTTGTATCATCCTCTCCTTTGCTGCTACTGCAGCCCACCTTTCTTCTCCTCCACCCTTCATCTGGCCAGCAGTACCTGCAGCTCCTCAGCTGGCAGCAGGTGCCCCAAGCTGGCAGTGTCGCTGAGTCAGGCAGCACAGGCTGTGGGCACGGGGGAGTCTGGAGCTGAGTCACCCATTGTGGAGACAGGCTAAGTCACGTTTGGACACCCCTGTGGGACCGACAGATGCTGTACGGATGGACACACAGACAGACAGTTGGCAGTTGCTGCGACAGGCTCCCTCCTCACCGTGCCGAGCCATTCTGCTGCCAGCAGTGTCTGACAGCCTTGGTACCTCGCAGACTGGCGGTGGGTAGGTCACCTCACACTACTGAGCAGACACACACTGGTGTCCCTGTTGTCCACATCAAGGATGAAGCCATGGGTCAGACGAGCACTCAGTCTGGCCACAGAAGCCACTCACCACTGTCCCCCAGCACACATCACCATGGCCACCCACCAGCCATGTGCTTCCCAGCCTCTGACATCCCTGGGCATGGGGCAGCAGCAGGACACAGGGAAGTGCCACTGAGGGCAAGAGGTACTGAGGGGACCTCACCTACCTGATCCTTCTGACCACTGCCATGGAGGAAACCACATACCACCTACTTCAGCAATAAAGTAACTGCAAACCTCATTAATCATATTTATTTTAGTGTCACCTAAATCCAGCTCCCGCCGCTGCCATCTGGGAACAGCAGAATTAGCTCAAGGAGAGGAGGGGACGTGGGTCTGGGGTCAGCACTGCCAAGGAGCCCATGGACCTAGCACTGCCAGGCTCACACACCTAAAGCCCATGGGCTGAGCAGCAGCACAACGCATCCTGGATAAGGAAAAGCACCAAGGGCCACCACCGGGCTAAACGATCTGCATCAGCTTAGTAACATCCCAAACAGCCAAAAAAGGGTAAGAACTGGGGGGAAAAAAGAGGAGGAAACAGATGTAACAGATGTCAGCAAGATCTTGAACACGGGAAGTGTCCAAAATCGGCAGAGGAAGTTGCAGGCTTCAGGAAAACCTTTTCCAACAATGCAGCGGGAAGCAGCTCAGCAAACCCTGCAGCTCCGAACCAGGGGGTCCTTCAGCCCCACACCACAGCACCACTGGTGACCAGCACATTGGAGACCAAGGCAAAATTTCAGAACCATCAGCAAAGAAAAAAATGATGTGGTAAAACAATTGAAATTCAAAGGCATAAACCAGATGGAAGGTAACAGGGAGAGAAGGAGCAAGGTCACAGCAGGATCACATCCCCGCTCACTGCATTTCTCATAAAGATAGAAATAATGGAGATGCTCGGGTATGGCTGGAGCAGAGAGAAGATACCTCAGGGCCCAGAGAAGAACTCTGAGACACTCCCCCTCCAACCTGGACACCAGACCCCACAAAGTACAAGCAGGATTAAATGGAGCCAAGATTTTATAGAAATCTAAGTTATAGGGCTGATTTCCTCCTCCCAGGTGTTCCAAGCATTGCTGATGCAGCCAGTTCTGTCCACTTTCTCATAAGGACATGACTTGTTACCATACAATGTTCATACTAAGGATTGACACTCTGCAGAGTCACCAGTGATCAGCACAGCCAGTGGCCGAGAGATACAGAATCACAGAACCACCAAGGTAGGAAGACACCTCCAAGATCATCCAGTCCAACCAAACCCCACCCAGCCCACTCAACCAGGTGTCCCAGAGCCACACCTACACATCTTTCTGAACCCCTCCAGGGATGGCGACTCCCCCCATCCCTGGGCAGCCTGTTCCAACCTCTGACCAAACATCACACCAGAGTGTATCTAGAGACACAATGAAGCCAACCCAGTGACGTGGGGAAGCTCCAGGCAGTGGAGAAAGGCTTTCACCATGCCCACTGCCAAGTCACACAGGGTGACACAGGCCAGAACCAGCAGAGCCAGCAGCTCCTCCCCAGCCCCCACAAAGGCCGTGGGGCCAAACACATGAGGAACAAGTGGGTCACCAGGAACCATCACTATGGATTTACCCCAGTGCATTGTCCACCATCGACCCAACTGTTTCATGGAGCCAGACAACCCGAGCTAGGCTGGGCAGCAGGTGCCCACAGCACTGGGCTGGGGGCTGCAATCAATGGCTCAATAACCAGCCCCAGCCAAGAATGAGTAAAGCAGCCCATGGGTCAATACTGATCAAGATCACCCCGTACCTTCATTGACCACCAGCAATGACAGAGTGCCCCAGCAACCCGCAAATGACAACAGCCTGGGAGGTGGCAGTTAGACACATGACAGCAGAGCCCTAATGCAGAAGAACCACGAAAACCATGGGTGGGGCAATGGGAAACCTTGAGCTGAACCCATAGTCTGATAGGTTTAATTTTAAGAACACTGAGTAATGAAAAGCTATAAAACGTGGCTTTGAAGACCATAATAAATGAGCTCACAAAGAGAGGTTTAATGAGGATTACATGATGAACTGTCCAAAAAGAACATCCAGAGATAATTGATTATAAAGTAAACTTCTTGGGGAGTAACACTCAGGTAATAAAGTTTTATTTAGTCCAACATAAAGAAAGAAGGAAAAAAAGGATCTTTAAAGCAGATGAACATAAATCAGAAATTAGATGCTGGTAGGAGCTACAGGAGTTAACAACTGAAGGAACAGTGGAAAGGGCATCAATGCAATGTGTTGTGGAGGGAGGGTGTGAAACTCCCACCCCTGGAGGTTTTCGTGACCCTTTCAGCTGGAAAGGGCCCTTTACAACCTGCCTGGACAACAATGACAGCCTCATACAGAAGAGCCCTGCACCAGAGAGCTCCTGAGGCCTGTTCTCACAGGGATGGTTCTGTTGTTCTCCATCTGCTGATGTTTTTCAGGCTGACCCACACGTTTGTCTGGAAAATGCTTCAGCCAAACAATTCGTTAAGTTAACTGTGGGGTAACGAGGTGAGTTTGGTTAGTTCCCAGCACATGGCAAATAACTGAACAGACTCTCCAACACCAAATCAAAAAAACAATCCTAAAAGAGCCTGGCTGACTGAGCTCAACACCCATGAGACATTTTTCTCCTCATGCCCCTCCATCACCAAACATCCCACCACACACATACTGCACAAGTCTCCCTCTAACCAGCCACTGTCAGTCCTTGGGCTGGGCAGATCCTCCCACATCCATTTCTGACTTGCACTGGGCCATACACTGCTTGTCCTCAGATTGTATCTCAGACTCTCACCAACTTCACTTCCACAGCTCACCACAGAGACCTCACAAAAAAGGAGCAAGCCAGACTATCCACAACTTTTCACGACGTATGGGAGGCACGACAGCAGACTGCAAACCAGAGAACCCACCAAGATGCTGCTCAACTCCGTGGGTAGTATCTAATTAGAGGCAGGATCACAAGGTTAAAAAAAGCTATTACAGAAACTGGCAGGTCCTCAAAGCTGATGGTGCTGACAGCACAGACAGACATCATCCCCGTGTGAAGGAATAACAAGTGTGGTATTGACCAGCCCAGCTCCCTTGCTGAGCTCCTCACTGGTGTCAGGCACAGGAGGGTGTGAGCACAGGGAGTGGGAACTGGGTCAGGTTAATGAGGATGAAAACAAGAGAGTGGCATCAGCACCCTGGGCTGGACTCAAACAGCTACACACAGAGACAAAGGTGACTGGCAACAAACTGCAAAGACAAGAAGTGATTCTCACAGAATGGTTCAGGTTGGAAAATCCCTTGAAGCTCCTTGAGTCCAACCATGAATTTAACTTTTCCAACCCACCACTAAACCCTGTCCCTAAGCTCCGGATCTCCACAACTCTGAAACACATCCAGGAACTATTCAACCCCCTCCCTGGGCAGCCTGTTGCAAGGCCTGATGACCCTTTCCATGGAGAAGGTTTTCCTCAGGGCCAACCTAAACTTCCCCTGGTGCAGCTTGAGGCCACTTCCTCTTTTCCTATCACTTGTTCCTTGTGAGAAGAGACCAACCCCCACCTCTCTACCACCTCTCGACAGAATGTAGTGGACAAAGACAGACCTAAGATTTCAGTACAAAATGCCATGCTGGATTTTAACTTGACCCTGTGACACTAGTTGGCTGAATAACCTTGAAGAGTTCAAGCCCTGAGAGCTCTCAAGTGACAGAAGACAACTGCCTTGAAAAAGGCAGGAGTGGCACTGCCTTTAAAACAGAACAGACAGATTACTCAGAGTCAAAACACTAAGAAAAACCACAAGCTGCAGATCCCTAGAAGGCAAGGCAAGACAAGACAAGGACACACGGACTTATCAGGAACCAGTGCTGTCCAGCCAACGTCAGCTCTGTCTGCAGTGGTGTAACAGACCTTCAGCACAGCAGATACTACACATCATGCACCATGTAGTGTTCCTGGCTCTTTCACATGGTATTTCCAATCAAATAAGGAAGGACAAACCTATCACAGGCTCAGAACAACCCTGATTTGGTAACTAACCACCAAGACTCTGCAAAGTCAGCCTGGGCAATGCTTCTCCCAGGCTCAGCTCTGTTCAATACTTTGATCAACGACTCAACAATGGAAAAAAGCCTGTGTTAGAATAGCAGGTGGCCTGGAACTGAGAGGGACCACAAGGGTTAGGATCCCAAACAGCTCTGTCAAACTGGAGAAATTGTCTAAGAAGGATTCCATTCCCAAGAAGCAGTTGTGAGGCAGCAATAATCCTGTGCCCGCAGACAGGACAGAGCTGTAGAACAGTCAGCAACATTCTGAAGAGGACCTAGTGGTCACAATGGATCAGAAACCAGCAGGAGCAGCCACTGTGTCGAACCAAACAATCAGAGACAAGCCCGCAGAAGTCCTGCTTTGGGTTCTCCAGCACTGGATGAAGGCCTCGGGTTCCAACTTTCAGAGGGACATGACCAAAGGGAGAGTCGAGAGGAGCAGGAAGATGGTCACAGGACCAGAAACCACCATGGACAAAGACCTGAAGTGGTTAAGCCCAAAGAGGAGGCTTCTGCTACAGTTTTCAGGTAGGAAGAGAGGCTGCTGCAGAACAGAAAAGAACCATCTGTTCCCTCTGTCCTCCTAAGTGGCTGCAATTGGGAACAAAAATTACTCAAGTTAAACTTTCTAAGGAAAAATGCAGTTAAACACAAGAAGAGAATCACAAACTGGTTTGGGCTGGGAGAGACCTTCAAAGCTCCTCCAGTGCCATCCCCAGCAGCGAGCAGGGACATCCCCAATCACAGCAGGCTGCTCAGAGCCCAAGAGTCCAACCTGATCTGGGATGGTTCCAGGGTTTCTCCCACCTCTCTGTACAAGCTGTTCGTGTCTACCTGAAACTTCCAGTCTCCTTCTGTTTAAGAAGTTGCCCCTTGTCCTATGAGTCTATCCACCAAATCCATCCATCTCCAACCTGTCCCCGGTCTCCAGGGAAGGGACTACTGACAGTATTTAAAAGCCAGTTAGACATTTCTCAGGAAGTACAGACACCTTGACCCTAAGCAGGAAGGTGGGTAAATAACCCCCCCATTGCCCTTTCTCATCTCACCATAGGATCACACAAGGTTGTTCTTGCCCCACCTGCACCTTCACATCAACACCTCATCCTTGTTGGTCCCAGCAGTTCTTTCATTCTTTCGGTTCTCCTCTGCTGCTCTCACCCTCCTGAACCCCACCTCACAGAGCTGCTGTGTCTCAGGTGCCCCACATAGCTCTGCCTATGGCACTCTCCTTCTCCTTCCACACTCCTTCTCGCTAGCCTAATGTTTTAATTTAATACCAGCTCTCGGCTCAGTGTTGATGATTCATAGTTCTGCCTTTCTATTCCTGGACTGTCTCCTGTCCAAAATGAAGTCTCAGCTTATTTTCCCCTCCAGCATTTCAAGTGTGTACCCACAAGCCCAAGCTCAATGTGATTAAAGGGAGCTGTTACTAATCCCAGCTTTGTCCCCTCTTCCCCTAAGCCTTGGCTGCTCAGTGCCTGGGGACACCGCTAGGATCCCATTTGAGTTAAGGACACAATTCAGACAGGGAAGAGGTCATGGACCCAGCTCTCCTCTCCATGCTCTGACTGGTCCCCAAGCCCCTACAGACCTCCCCAAGTCGCAGACTCCAGGCTTTCACTCACCATCACATGCTTCCCCCATCCAGAACTGTCTATAGCACATAAAATCGTGCCTCATCCATATGCAGTCAGAGTGCTGCTGCTGCTAAAATTATTTTCCTAACCTCTCCTTCTGAAGCAGACCAACCCTCTCTTTGAATCCCCACTCCGGGTCCTCCTCTTCTGTCACGTCAACCACAAGCTGCTTGTCTTCACCCTCCCCAGCTCCTCACACATTAACAATCATCCATCCTGCACTGCTGCAGGGCTGCCTCTTCTCCTCCCAAACTCTGACAGCCATCTCCACTTCCCAGCTGCTCCACTCTGAACAAACACCTCTCTGTTTTCCCCCATTTGTACTTCAGGTTTGAAAAGGGCTCTTGGTAAACAACCCAAATTCTGCTGTACTGGCCCCTTGCAAATCTCACCAGTGCCTCTGCACTGACTGGGAACCCCAAACCCCACCTACACACAGCCCATGCCCTTGACACAGCCCATGGTGTCCCAGAGTCTCTGGCCCCGAGCTCATTAGCACCTGCCTCTCATCTTCCAACAACCCAGTAGACCCCTGCAGCAGCACTCACTCTGCTCCACTGTCACAGCAGCTTCTGCAGGAGGAACCCAGACACAGAAGGCCAAGATGTGACTGTAGTGAAAACACAAGCAGACTCCACCCACACCACAGCTCCTAGACAGCACAGCCCATCACCCGTCAGGGCCAGCAGCAGCCACAGTGCCACTTAGTCCAGAGATTCCTGCTCCATTCACCTCTGCTCACTCATTCACAGACCCCCAGGAAAGGGCCATGAACCTGCTAGAGGCTGATCTGGAGGTCAAACCCTTTTTCATTCAGCATGGGAGTCATCGCTGGGATAAAAACCAAAAGCTGTCCAAAAATACAAGAGCAGGAGGCAAGTGAGCACAAACACAGTGCCAGGGGCTGCCAGCCCCCATCACCCAGCAGCAAGCAGAGACAGGAGGCGACAGAGCCAAAGCCGGTGGCTCACAGCCCACCAGGACTCCAGCACCAGCATGACCAGACAAGGGTTCTGGACACCACCAGTTGGCTGCAGCTGAGGTGCGGTGCCCTCGCTGTCTGGGTGGATTTCATCACCACACTGATCACACAGAAGAACAGGATCTCACACATAACCCCAGGCAAGAACTTCCAGAGTGACTCACACAAGGCAGAGGCTGTAGTGCTGAGATGCAGCCCCACGGCAACAAGAGGCTGAGGATAGATGCAGGCATCCCTTTCCCTCTGTCTGGCATGAGCAGGTCACTTCGTGATGTCTAGAAATCCATTTTCTTGAGATTTCTAGGAATCCAGAAACAGCTGGGGTTTGCTAGGTTTGGTTGAGGCTGGACAGCAGGTCTGGAAGCTACTGGGGCAGGACAAACAAGTGGATAGAGCAGAACAAATGGCACTTGTATGATCCTCCTTCTAACAGGGAGCAGGCTAAAATTATTTGGGTTTCCAGCCTTGCAGCCTCTGAGGTCTCCTTGTTCTCACAATGACACTTCAAAAAATCCACCTCAACAGTCTAAGCTCACTTTCAGTAGCACTCGTGATGGCAGAGCACTGCAAGAGGTGTCAGGACGAGAACAGACCTCAGCTGACTTCTTCAGGCAGGGCACAGCAGGTGGAAATGAAAGGGGTATGTTTGTTCCCTTGGTGCAGCCGCTGCCTGACTTGTGGAAAGTCCCAGAGGAGGCTTTAAAAACATCATATGCCAAAGCAGGGAGGTGGGATCACAAAGAGGGATGCATGGAAGCATGACAGGACAGCTGAGGTGCTCATCGAGGTAAAAGCGCCATTCACCAATACAGCTGCTGGGGCAGCTCCTGCCAGTCCTTCTGCCCACCGCAGCCACTCTGGACCCCATGGCCACTGCCCACACAGCCCTGGCATTCACCACTAACTCAATGTAACTGGGGTTTCAGCTCATGGGCTGCTTCCCCACTGCTCAGGACACCATGAACACACATCCTTTCTTCCCCAGGGTCTGCTTTTGATGAGAGGTGGAACCCACTTCATGCCAGTCAGCCCACCTGGGAACACAATTTGGGGTCCAGATTAGAGATATTTAACTTAATCACCCACATTAACCAGAAGTTCCATCACCAGGCAGCCTGGATGTCTTAACCCTCATCCTGGCAAAGCTCTGGAGGAAGAGGAAGCCCAACACTGTCCACGATCCAAGGTCTCTGCCCAGCAAGCAGACCAGCACCCTCAGGCACTCTGGGAAACCTCCTGAAAGCAGAGGGCAAGTTCAGG
This sequence comes from Phoeniculus purpureus, assembly GCA_028565055.1. Taxonomy (NCBI): domain Eukaryota; kingdom Metazoa; phylum Chordata; class Aves; order Bucerotiformes; family Phoeniculidae; genus Phoeniculus; species Phoeniculus purpureus. Next base: position 22,893 of record JAOXOE010078820.1, read on the forward strand.
CATTCACAGACCAAAAACTAACCCTTCAAATTTCTCCTTCAGGGTCCTCACCAGGCCAAGCCCCAGCCATCTCAGCATGTAAAGAAGGGACAAGTGAGAATCCCAGCCACACACCAAGAGTTCACCCTGCACTGAGCGCAGTGGCAGCACCTGGGGACAGGGTCACCTCCACCACATTCCCACTGCAACAGAGACCTGGGCAGCTGCTGGTCAGTGGGACATGGGTTGGGGTGTACAACTGTCCCTAGACAAGCAGACACTGTAAAGGAACATGGAGGTATCTGAAGGGAGAAATCCTTAAGAGCTCAGTTAGGGCCATCTCTCCACTGCCCTGACAACACATCACTCCTCCCCTCTGTGCACCCCACCATGGTCACACTGCGAGCCCACTGCACAACTGGAAATGGATCCAGACAAACCCCAGCGCTGAGCTCAGCTTCTCGATCCTTCCCACCATGCAGCAGTCAGTACTGGTAAACAGAGCTGCAGATCGGGAGAGCCACATCGTCCCCTCAAGCAGCCACCACAGTGGTGCTGGGTTGAGGTAACTCTGAAACCACAGCCACAGAAATCTTTGATGCTCTCAGCAATGCCACATTTGAGATTCCATCCTTCCCCTGTGGTGAACCTCCATGTCCCCAGCCTCTCCCCTGCAGTCACAACAGCAGAGTTCTTGCCCCACAGCACCAGAAACCTTCTCTTCCCTCACCACAGCACCTGCAACCTCATCCTCCTCACTCTCCAGCCTCCACCATCATCCTTCAGCCTTCCTGCTCCAGTTCCAGCATCTCTCCAGATTTCAGTCCATTACAGCATCAAGTGATGTCTCTGATTCATTTCTTCCACCAGACCTTCTTCTGGAGTTGTCAATGTCAGCTCCTGGCAGTCTCTGCCCTGACACCTCCTCACTCCAAGGAGATCAGAACATTTACCCTATCTCCCATGTCTTTGTTCCCTTTTTTGCACATAATTTCTAGCAAAGGTTGATGCTGCGGTGACAGCAGAGCCCTCGATCCACACGCAGAAGGGGCACTCAGCCCCTGGGACACCCGGCTCCAGCTGAGAAGCACAGACACACCGATAGCTCAGAGCTGTACTGCTCTCAGAGGAGAGGAGTCGGGCTCCTCCCTGCACCCCACCATGCTCCCTGCAGATTCCTAGCCCTCAGGAACATAGGGCACACATCAACAGGGCGATTCTGCAGAGGTCGTGGAATTAGCAGGAAAGAGCTGGCTAAGCACAGCCCTCTCCTTTCCCACAGGGTGTAATTTACTCGAGGCAGATTCAGCTGAGCAAGGACGTGCTGGAGAGCCCTGTGTGCGGCCTGGCAGCTTGGGGCTCCCCACAGCCCAGACAGGTCCTGGAGGCACTCCAGCAAGCTTCACCCTCCTCCTCCTTCTCAGGAGGACATGGCACCAGTAGCAGTTCCAGCCTTGGATCTCACTTTGTGAATCAGAGCATCAGGAACCAGTTCCAGAAAACACTGGGGAAGGATGTGGGATAGAGCTGTAAAACTTCATCTGGAGCTCAGAGTGATGAGGTTTAACTCATCAGAAAGAGATGCAGATAAGTGACCTCATTAACTACTACAAGCTGCTTTAAACACAAAAATACCCACTGTCAGGGGCCTTGCTTACTCCTAGGGAAACATGCCAAGAAATCTCAACCACTGTGTGGAAGATGCCTGTAGGACCAATTGTAAACAGCGGGACAGCCAACACCAGACAGAAACCCCCAAGGCAGCCCTATCCCCAAGATACCTTAGGTTGACCTGATGGGCAAAAGGGGGATGAAAGTGCTGCTTCAGGTGTCTGTTCTGGTGTTAAACCCAAGGGGAAAGCAGCTGGGACATGGAGCAGCGCAAAGCAGATGTCCAGAAGCAGTTCCTGCCCAGCCACAGAGCTAACCTGCCATTGGCAGAGCCTTCTCCAGGGCTTTCCTCACCCTCTGCCAGCAATGCAACCACTGGAGAACATAGGACAGCTCTTCCAAACTAATCCCATTTCTTAACATGCAGGAAGGAACCAAACGAGTTCAGGAGTGTGTTGGAGGAGTGTGAAAGGACAATAAAGGGAAAAACACCACACTGGGTAACACTGACCACCCCCACACAGAGAGATTCTCGCTCCTGATCCTGGCCAGCCAAGTCCTCTGACTTGGCTGACAACTCCCATCCAGCACCTCTGCTAGCTGAGCTCTGGGTGGGCTGCGAGACATGCGCACAAGGAGAAAACTGTCACTCCACAAAGACTCTGCTCAGGGATCTCACCTACTTGTCACCTACCTTACTCCTCCTCCCACCTGGCCTTCCTTACCTCCTTCACACAGAAAATCCCTGTGGAACCACCTCCTCTGCCCCACACCATGACAAGGCCTCCTTCCCTACCTCCACTATCCCTCTCCTGCATGTTGGATCCACATTGGCTTCCGCTGCCCCTGCAGATCACAGCTTCAGCCCAATATATCCTCCTGGGAATTCTCCATCCCACTGACATTGCTCTCCTGCCTAGAACCTATGTTCTGGTCACTTCTGAAGATTTGCTTCTAGGGAAGAAATCAAGCGCTGAGCAATCCCTGTTCCAGTTACAAATCTATTAATACAGTCCTGTCTGCAGCTTGTTCCAGAGTCACGTCGTTCGAGGTCACATTTATCACAAGCAGGGGTTGCACCAGCCCCACAACTGAAGTCAGACTGTTTTGCTTTATGCGCTTCCCAAAGCCTTTTCTAGAGCAGCAGCTTGCACCAGTCCCTGTGAAAGCCAGCACAGGAACAAGCCTGGGACGATGGAAGCGGCTTTGTTAGCCCCCTGAAAATCTGTACAAATCTGGTGGTTAAGAACTACCACCAGATTAAGAAGCCCCAGGTCCTGCTGGTGATTCACCTGACTCTGGAGATGGAACAAACCCACTGCCCTCCCCTGCTCTGGTGCCCAGCAGCCCTCACTTCTGCCATGGGCTCTTGGCAAAGCTCTAGCTCCATAGAGGAGATGAAAATCAAACCCACTTCCCTCCTCTCCTGCAGCAACACCCTGAAATCTCCACTGAGACCCATGAGTGGCCACAAGCTCCAGGCACAAAGGATTTCCATCCTATGGGTGATTCCAAACCCTTCCCATTCCATGGCAGGAGGAACTAGATGTTCTTTGAAGTCCCTTCCAACCTGAACCAGTCTAGGTTTCCTCAGGAAAAAGCCCTTAGTCTGCAGGGCTTCAGCTGCCACAGCCACCCCAGCACCCACTGCATTACCCTCCGTGGCAACACAATCTTCAGTTGAGCCCAGAACCACAAGGTTCTTGCAGAAGAACCTGCTGCTAACAACTCCTCCACCTCCCCACCAATGGTGCTCTGAGGTGAGAGCCCACATGGAAGTGATGGCAACCCTGGATCTGGGGGTATGGATGGATGGAGGGAGGGAGATATGGAGGGAGGGAAGGATACTGCTGCAGAAATAGACTAGCCTCTGCCCTTCTCCCTTCTGAAAGCACAGGCATTGCCTGCAGAGAAAGAAACTGGTGAGAGGACACCAGCAGGTCTTGCAGTCAGCATTAAGAAGTGGAACCTGGGATTTCACTGGCGACTTCCACAACAGATCTTAGGGCCAGAAGCAGTCCCTGTGGTTGCAGAATCTGATCTTTGGATCAGGAACATAAAAACCAACAAACAAAACCCCTCTTCCAGCAATTTCTGCATTGAGCCCAAAACACGCAGATGAGAAGGCTCTTCCCCTCCAGACAGCGGCCCTCCAGGAAATGATAAACATCTCCAGCAGAACTCTTCCGGCAGCTAATTACCCCACCACTAATTCCACCTCTCTCATCTAACTGGTAATGTGTTGCACTCAGGTTCACTTGGATCACTGAGATCACCGGGATTCACCCTGGTGCCCAGCAGGTAAACAGGGAACTCACCAAGATGAGGAAACTTGTGGGATTCCTGCTCCGCCAACACCACGGCTGGATGGAAGAGAGGGAGGAGGTGGGGAAGGGCTGGACGAGCCAGCCAAGGTGTGTGGTTGGAACAGGCAGAGCCTCTGAGGCCCCCAGCCCCATCCCAAAGCCACCTGCTTGTGTGCTGGTCACTCTTCTCACCTCCTTTTGGGTTCAGTGGGGTGGATGTGCCCACTCCGTGCAGCCTGGCCACTCCCAGCTGGCAGAAGGCAGCTTTCACACCTTCCCTGGAGCTGCAGGAGAAGCCACACTACTCCTCGAGCAGAGTTGCTAAGAGACGCACCTCCCCACCACCCAGCTCACTGCCAGCCTACACATAGCCCCATGGCACAGGATGGGATGCGGGCAAGGGCAGGCAGCACCCAACACTCAGTGGAGCATCTCCACAATCCTGCAGAAAGGGGATGGGGTGCAACGGGCAGTAGAGCCCAGAAAAGCTGGCACTGCCACTGTGCTAGCTCAGGAGTAACTAACATGCAGCAGTGCTTCAGGCCACAGCTCCTTGGTCCCGCAACGCGGAACCACAGGCAGGATCAGACCACGTCAGCAGAAGAGCTGCCGGCCCCCTTGGGTCTTCTGCTGCAGGCGGCATCAGCGGCCTCAAGAGGGAAGGGCTGCAGGAACCCCATAGCGATGGACTCGAGATGGTTCCCCCATCAGGACCATCCCAACCTCTCTGGCACACTGGTGTCAGCCTGTGCCACCCTCCCACCAACCTGCAGGACAAAACCCTTCCCTCTCCTCCTCCTCATTAAATTCCCTCTACTGACGGCTTTCAGCAGCAGGAGACCCCACAAAATTGGAGAGAAGCCTCTTCCTCCTTTTATGGGTTTTACATCTGCCCCAATCTGATCAGATCGAGTATTCTTTGTCCTCCCTCGGCCACAGCCAGGAACAAATTCCTGGATTTACATCCCCTCACTGTAACCCCTCAGAGTTGTTCCAGCCCTGCTTGCACCTTCCCTGCCCAAAGGAGCCCTCATCCCATAGAGCCGGGCAGGACCAAGCAGCATCTCCAGAAGATCCCCGGCCCAGCTGCCATCCCCCACGCAGCAGCACCCGCCTGCGTCCCC
>JAOXOE010078879.1:0-27903 GCA_028565055.1 Phoeniculus purpureus
GAGCTGGGTAGATTTAGACTGGATGTGAGGAGGAAGTTCTTCACTGTGAGAGTGGTGAGAGCCTGGAATGGATTGCCAAGGGAGGTGGTTGAGGACCCCTCCCTGGAAGTGTTTATGGCCAGGCTGGATGAGGCTCTGGCCAGCCTGATCTAGGGTGGGATGTCCCTGGCCATGGCAGGGGGATTGGATTAGATGATCTTTTGAGGTCCCTTCCAGTTCCTAATGGTTCTATGATTCTATGATTCTAAGACTGGACATGGCACTTAGTGCCACGGTCTACGCGATTGTGATGATGTTAGGTTATAGGCTGGACTGGATGATCTTAGAGGTCTTTTCAGCCTCAATAATTCTGTGATTCTGTGAAAGTTGTTGGATAAGACCTTTCCAGCAGACTGTATCCTGTTTCACCTGTTAATTATCTCACACACTTTGACACTTCATTAATAAATTTTAGTAATTAGTTAATTGTGATATGTCAACAGCAAATAATGTCATAAATTCAAAGACAGTGAGGAAATGAGCATAACGAGTACGCAGATTTCAGCAGGTTGTGGACATTACACACAAGATTTTCCAGTACATTATCATTGCCTATATTTAAAATAAGAAAGTCAAAATACCAATGTCAAAGGAGCAGGAAATCCCTTTAGATCCCAAACCAAACAGACAATTATTAAGCCACTTTTACACAATGATTCAATTTCATTTTAACATGCAATATCTTACAGATGGCTTTGCACATTGAATGTTGTAGAATGAGCCTCACCATGTAACATTTTTGGTCTCTTCAGTAGGAAATTCTTTGTTGACATATCTAACCCAAAAGCTGGTGACTTGTCTGCTATAAAATTTAATTTCAAAAATGAGCCCCTAAGCTTTTAAATTTAAGACTAAAAAGTATATTTGCTTCCACTTTAATTTTGTTTCAAACTGCCAGAATCCCCTAAAGCTACCTGACTATATAAAAGGGCAAACAAAGGTAATATAAAATGAAGCAAGGAGTAAAGTTTGTATAATTGGGACGATTTCAGTTTTTAGACTTTTACACTTCACAGGCCTCCACTTTCACCATAAGTCAGTGTAGAGACTGTCCTCTGTTACAGGATGTGTGTTCACCCTGCAGCTTCTGGGAATCTGTTGGGATATGTGACAGTGACACAAACAGTCCTTATCTCCCTCTTGGAGTTTTGTGCTGAATAACTTGTCCAAACATCAGAATTGTGCTGTTGGCATTCAAATATTTCTGGAAACTGTATCACCCTAAACTGCGCTGATGTGTTTCCTGCACCACTTTAGAATGTCAAAGGAATCTTGTCACGATTTTGAGGGAAAACTGTAAAGGTTATATCTTATGTTCTGCTCACAATCCTGACCTCCTTACCTCATTTCCACTATTAATAGATCTGCATTTCTTAAGACAGTAATAAATGAGGCTGTTCTTGTAAGGGCAGTAGTGTCTTTTAATAGCTACACTGAAATAATGGAAGAAAACAGAGAAGCCTACAGATCCTAAAGGAGTGGGGTTTGTGCTGAATGCTCTTCTGTTTTCTCTAACAACAGGTAATATAATGCCACATTTCACAAACCATGCTGCATTTGTTTCCCCAGACCATCATGACTGCAAGCAAATCTGCTTTAGACTTGTGACAGATAACCAGTTTAAAACAGAGACAAATGGTTTAATGTGAAAATAATCTATGTATATCCACCACTTATGTTGTGCAGTAAAGTTCTACTGGCTGATTAAACAAATAAAAGCCTTTCTGTGGTTAAAATGTAAACTAATTACAGAAAATAGTTCTAATTCAAATTTTCAGTTGCATTTTTAATTCACAGGAGTTTAGCTAGTTTCACCCTCAGGACATCCCACAGTTCATCTACAAGTGATGAGTCTCAGCCACACTATTAAATCAAACACTTTATATTAAAAGCTCATTTTCCTCTCCTCTGAGAGAGCCAAAATAGTTTGTTTAGGTTGTGAACTAAATGCAGGAGCTTAGTCCCATGTGAGGTGCCCTGGTGTAACCACTCCAGAAGAGCAATGTCCTGTTCATATTGTTAGCTCTTATAAAACATGGGGTATCACAAATGATGCTGTCAAGCACCTAACATGGCACCACAGTTCTGTTTAGGCAACCGATTCCTGACATAGATGTCTTAGAAGCAGATAAAATTAAAAGAGAAATTTCATCCACAGGAAGAAATAGTGAGCTATGTAACACTGAAAGATTTTTAGGCTAATAGTGTAAAGATGTGTAAAACCACACGAAGCCTTCACAGGCCTGGTTCTCTATCACAATTAAAAGCATGTCTATAATTACTCTATGATTCTACTCATAAGCAGCTGATTTATAGTTAATGGCTAGTGCACGGGATGGCCTATTTGCCCCTGCATTTGCAGTTGCTTTCAACATTTACATTTAAAGCAGGATTTTGCAAAAACTCTGCATTTGCATACTGTTAGAATCCTAAATACCTCGTCCGCCCACAGAGGAAGAAAAACTGGGTTGTGCATTGCTTTATTTCAGAACTTTGTGGTTGTGAAGTTCCTGAATGCAGGAGCTGGGTTCAGAAGAGGTTCCATTCCTTGCTTAAGACATGCATCTTGATTAGATTATGCTGCATCTACCTCATTTTAAAAGGGGTGCTAAAAACCCCTGTAAGGTTTCCAAATGTGGTTCACACCCCTGGGTATGCTAAGAATGTCCCACACTGTACTCCTTAGTGTAAGAATCATGAATTTCACCTTCAGTCTATGGTTGTTACTAAGTGTGTGATTTAATAGTCAGAGTGAGCTGCTCTACATAATTTTATACAGCATGAGCCATGTAACAACCATTTCTACCCTGCAAAATGAATCGAGAAAGGCTTCATTTATTCACTGCAACATGAGTGTTAGAAAGCCCTGGAATTACAATCCCATTTTAAAACCAGATGTTTTCCTGAGGATATTTCATTTCTAATACATAATAAAAATGCAGTAAGTCCAACAGTAAATAAAGCAGATTTGGACCATGAACACTTGCTAACATGCAATGAGGTAGGATGAGATGATAATGTCCTTCAAATTTCATGGCTACTCGCTCCAGTTCAAGAATAGGTGTTCTAAAATCTATTTATTCTAAATTAATTGGTTGTCCCAGACACATTCAACAGCAGTTCAAGCCATTCCTAAACTGATTTTAGGTTTGCTTTGCATGTGGTGAGTGGTACAAAGCATCTCCCTCTGCAGAGTTGTAAACCCTTAGATGTGAAGAGCTGTATTCAAAAATAACAGGACATGCAAACTCGTCGTCAAAGAATGTAACTTTTTGGCCAAGAACAAAAGGAATCTTATTTGAAGTAACTCATGTGAGGAGAAGGTTACAGGACAACACACCACACTGGTATATTCAAGCCACGTTTACCTTTCAGAATCAAATCTCCCAAAGTGAAATCAGACTACAACCACACTATAGAAGCAATAAGGAGTGAGTACAGTCCAAATTGACATTGGCAATACACATATGGGTTGTTATCTTGTCTAATGCTAGAGCAAATCCATCAAATGCCTTCGGGCTCCATTACCCTTTCCTCTCACCCAGCTGCTGTTTACAGACAGAAGGAATCCATTCTGTTTTGCTGAGCTGATCAAAGTGTAACAGGCTGTCTATGGCCTGCAGTGGAGGCAAACAGCGAGGTGTGCCGTGACTCTGTGGTGACGTGTGGGAGTTACATGCACAAACAGTGACACATTGACTTTTGCACCTACTGCAGTATTTTAAGCTTCTTTCTACAGTGTCTCAAGTACAGAGTTCAACCCCAGGCAAGACGTGCCAGTGCCAGCCAAAACAGGCTGGGATGCAGAGGACAAGACTAGACATGGACTTGAAAGGTCTGACTCAGCACTGCCTCAGCCTTCTGAGCAAGTGACTGACAGGTAAATGTGTGCTAGTGAATAAGACTCAAGACCCAGCAGGACACAGAAAGGAACAGGCTGCCTCCCTGGGCAGCCTGTTCCAAGGCCTGAGGACCATTTCTTTTCCTCATGTCCAACCTAAACTTCCCCTGGCACAACTTGAGTCCATTTTCTCTTGTCCTATTACTTGCTACTTGTGAGAAGAGACCAGCCTCCACCTCTTTACGCCCTCCTTTCAGGTAGTTATAGACAGCAACAAGGTCTCCCCTCAGTCTCCTTTTTTTCCTGACTCCTCAGCCCCAGCTCCCTCAGCCTCTCCTCACAAGGTTTGTTCTCCAGACCCTTCACCAAACCTTCACCAAACCCTTCAGCAATCCTTGTTGTCATTCTTTGGACCCACTCCAGCACCTCAGTGTTTTTCTTGTGTTGAGGTGCCCAAAACTGATGAAACAAAACAAAAGAAGTGATGCAAGAAACATACCTCTTGGAATGAAATAGGTATTACTTGACAATTTATATCACTGGTGAATCGAAGTTTGGCTAAAACCAGTGACATTGCAGGCTGGTTAGTGTACCCCATGCAGAGGCCAATGGCATTGTTTTACAGAACAATTATAATTAATAACATTATGGGAATGGCACACTACAGATGAACATGTGCATCTTTAGCTTAAAAGACTAACGTTTTTTTTCCACTCAACATTACAGTAAAAGTTTGTGTTAAAAAACAGTCAAGTTAACAGAAAGGAAAGAGGATATGTTTTAAGGGAAAAACACCTCTCATGCTTAAGAATGTCTAAGCTATCTGGTTTTGATCTACATGACTAGTTTATAAACTGCTTTTAAAACTGACAGAGCAAACAACTCTTGTCAGAGAATAATACAACACTCCACCAAGCTGTAGCAAATTATTTCCCTTAGGGTTAGTTTTGCCATGTGCCCAGAAAAGACCAAATAAAACCATGTCCTTGCTAAAACAAAGTAGTTTTTCAAAATTCAGCATCCTTTTCATTCATGAAGCTTTTATTTTAGAAGCAAGGTTTTGTTCTCCACCTGGCTTATGTGCTGATATGGTTTTCAACAACTATCAGAACAGAACAGAACAGACTGCATAGACGATGTTTCACCAGGCTGTGTGACAGCTGTATGTGCTGTTGAAAGCTAAGAAGCCTGAGTTTATGATTAACAGTTTAATGTGCGTTACATCATGGGAGAGGCACCTTGTGCAATCTTCTTACTTAATTTACTGTACATGGCACTTGTTCCAACATGAGTTGTAAGTCATCCATGAGTAAGTACTGAAGAATTAGAGGAAGCTGTAAGCAATACCCAGCGAAGCCTGACAACAATGAGTGTCTGTGATTTATTAATGACTCAGTATCAACCTTGAAGTTTGGGGGTTCCAACTGTGAAGTCAAAACCTGCAGACTCATGGAATCTCTTCCATTCCCAAGACACAGAATGAGCCAACTTTTTTTCCAAACTGTTGCCTTTGTTAGTACTTGCAGCAGAAATTTACTCTATTACTCTGGATGTGTTCATAACTTTTGATGGCTGAACAATGAACTTGTGACAAAATGGGGTTGGGCACGGTCATGATCACGTTCACTTTATATGTGTGAACAACCTCATCGGAGCCTTATCTTTTATGCTTTCTTATTCTTACTCAGCTGGGACTACTTTGGTATCATGTATATTAGGTTCTAATACATTTGAATGACTGAGGATTTCACTGAAGTTAGTAGGTTGCAGTAATAGTACAATACTGTATCTGCTTCCAGTACACTCAGTGGAGTTAAGTGTCATGGAATGGTAGAAATAGAGGTACAGAAAACAAAAAATTTCCTAAGGGCAACACGAATAACTAGGAAGTGTGACCTTAAGTTATTTGACTCTGCATACCAAAGGTGGTTTACATATAACAGTATGAGCAATGTATTTTATGTATTAAATGTGGTGCTACAGCAGAGAAAGGAGATCTTTCTATATAAAACCTGCAGGCAGACTCCAAGTGTTACCACAGTTTTGGAACTGGAGCAGCCAAAGTTCTTTGAACTGCTGTGCAATCTGCATTCATAAAGTGACTAATTTAAACATCTCTTTCCACACCAAATTTATCAGACTTCAGGGAATCCCTTGGCATCAGGAATTCTGGCTCAATAAACCAATCAAGTGGAATGGAAGAATTGGGTCACTGATCAGTTTGTTCTCTCAAAGCATACTCATGTCTGCTGAATTTGACCATGTGAGTAATCTTTGTTGTGGAGAGGACATTCTCAGAAGGCACATAGCTCCCAGAGTAGCTTCTTTCAGCATCTTTTCTCCAGTAGGCCTCTTTTATTGCAAGAGGCATAGATAGGAGAAAATGATGTTCTCAACGGCTGATGCTAATATCACATGTGAAAGTGACCAGCTGGACATCAAGATGGCAGCAGCTTTAAAGCCCCAGAGAGGAGCTTTCTGCCAGCCTCAGCCAGACCTTGGACTTCCCTGCTGTAGGTGGGATTATCAGCAAAGATTTGTGGCACATCTGCACAGCCAGAGCACGGAGATAGAAAGCTGCACACGGAGAGTGTGCGATTACTGGTGTTTTATTCCAGAAAGTAACTGATTCTCTGCATGTGGTTCTATTTTTCCTTTAAATAATTACTTTGGATGTAGTTTTCTTGGCTGAACTTGCCAACTGCAGCTTCACACTGTATTTCACAAACCTCAAATTCTGATGTGCTAAGTTAGGTCCATTTTGCACTGCCTGTTTACTGACCTATGTCTTCCCATGTAATTTGCCTTGAAGACTTAATATAGCTGTGGTCTTACAGGGTGTCTATTTGTACACGGCAGTGTATATAGTGAAACCACCAATGAATACAGCAGGATATTCCACACAGGCACACACAGAACACATATGTACATAGATGATTACTAACAGAGACAGGTATATAGGATAAACCCTAAGAATTATAGATTGGAAGTGACAATTGTATCAGTAATCAGGGATTACACAGCCAGAGTTTGTGGTAGAAGAAAATAATATGGCCACATCAATAATCTTAAAGGTCTTCTCCAACCTATATGTTTCTATGATTTGGTGTTTTTCTTACAAATGGTATGTTCACTATGACAGAGGCAGAAGATGGTCATTTCAAGTCCTAACAGACTTAGATACAACACATGCATCTCTTCTCAGCCTGACAGTCCCATTCCCAATGGACCCCAAAGACCTGCACTAGAACTTTATATCACTCATTCTGCTCCAAGGCTCAATGTAATTCCCTATTTTGCATTAAAATGGTCTTCGTGACTGTGAAGGATTATATTTTAGTATCAGTAATTAAGCAAGTGAGGATACAGGTAAGGCTACTAAAGGTATGAGATGTACGTGTTCCACATATCTCCAGTGCCTCTAAGATATTTAATTAGCTTTATCCAGATTAATGATGCTAAGAGAAAATAAGGTTGACAAGAGATCCCCATAGTCACAAGTGCTTTCTGACCTATTACTGCAAAACATTTTTCCCTCATTATTCTGAAGTAGGTTCTTTCCAGCTAACACTATTTCTGCCCGGGCTGGATCACATAGTACTAAATGTGTAAGCAAAGAAATTATGTACTGTTTTACAGAGTCCCATTTGGGAAAAATTTGACTTGGAATGTAATTTTGAGCTTATGGAGTGAATTTGCCACTTTCATTCTGGATTTACGACCACTGCCTTAGGTTTGGCTAATATGGTTTTGCATTTTCATATGGAAAAGAACAATAATAACAGTTCTGTCTGAGAGATTTAAGACTTAACCAGAAATTAATGATAAGGAAATTCCCTGTGGTGTGGTGTGGGGTCACCTGGGCTGAGTAAAGACAAGAATCTGAATTCCAAAGAGTGGCTTCATTTGGGGATGTCAAATTTGAATCATCCTGAAAAGACTGGGTTTTCAAAGGGCAAATGTTCCACAGTTTTCAGAAAGTAGGCAGCATGAGAGCCACTAAAGGCACTAAAGCCAATAAATCTTGGAAAAAAAGCACTTTATGCCAAGAAGAAAGATTTTTTACATTAATGGGCATTGTCCTTTTCCCATTTTACGCCAGGCTTTTGAAAACCCTGCCAGCATCTGCTAAACATGTGTTTTAAAGATTGTATGGAGAGAGGCTGCTGTAAGAGAATAAATGGCTATGAAACCCTAAATTATATTCTACCTTTATTAGTGACTGGAAGCTTCCATATTTAAGGGAAATTAACTTTCTTGTTGTGTCCATGGCAGTAGACAGCACTTTACATAAAGTTGCCTTAAAGACACACAACCTATGCAACAAGTATAGTAGATGTCACAAGAACTATACAGAGGAGGATAATGTTATTCCCCTAGATAGTTTATATTTGTTTCCTCCAGTGCTGCACCTAGTTATTGTGTGCAACAAAATAAAAATGTCATATGTAATGGTACCTGGTTTATTGCAGAGAGGGGAGAGGCAGGGCAGTTTGAGGGGTGCAAGTCACCCTTAATGCCTTTCTAAGATAATCTGTATTTACATTTCCCCAGTATCTGCTGTGCAATCACCCTGTCAGGTGTGATGGCAGAAGTACTTGGGGAGCTGCACTCTGCAGCAGCAAGCTATAAAGCAAAGGACAACACAGGCCATCCTTCAATTCTAAGAGGCTAAGAAGACATTCCTTGACCATATGTATTAGCCTGGACATTCATGACTTTGACTGACTAATATCATTAACTCCAAGATAACAGAAAGGAGCACCTATATACCTTGGAGATACAAGACTACGAAAAGGTCTATTGCTTCCCAGTTTTACAAGAAGGGTAGCCAAAAAGAATATGGGTTCTGGGTGAAGCCAAGCCATTTCAGCAAAACCAGTGTTGAAGCACCACAAGAAAACCTCGATAATGAGGCAGCAAATGCAGTTTGTGGATGAACTTGTAACTGGATGTGCACTTGAACGAGTGCTTCTCAGGAACATCATATACAAAACAAACAAAAAAAATGCTTCCACTATTGTAATGGCTAGAATATGAACTTTGTGCAAACCACTAAGTGGCTACCAATACCATGAGAGCACTTCACTGAAACAGGAACTGAAGAAGAATGCAAATATATTGTCTGCCTCTCAGCTTAAGGTTTAAACTGATTTCTTTTAGATGCTGTACAATGATGTGGATACCATTGCTAGAATTGGCCCGTTAAACCCTGAGCTCTGTGCTGAGAAAGAATCTCTAATTTACCCTTATCATCATCTTTGGACTATCTAAACATTGATTATCTTGGCATTTGTGCACATCAAAACCTCTGATATATTTCAGAATCTTACTGCAGAAGAGGAACCAGATTTTCTTTCCTGATAAATGCATAAAGCAAATAGATTTGGCCCTTCTATGACCATGCGAGGAAACAATAATTTATTTTACAGGACACAGCTAAGGTCCTGACTTAGGGATGTCATGTGCTTAGGGAAAAGCATGGCCAGAGTAATTCTGAGTTCCAGCCCTTTCCCATGCACTCCTGAACACTTGCGCAAGCACTCAACTCATCCTCATACCTGTACGAGACACAGCCACAGCTAAGACTCAAAGCTGGTCTTTTTTTTTTTCCTAATGCAACACTTGAAAACATATTCAAGATCTTCACCTTTCTCCTCTCTTTTCTCCTCATGGATGTCAATTCTTTTGACTTAGAATCCTATCACTGGGATTCATTGCACAAGAGTCACCTGAAAGCCAGTCAAAATATTTAACCTTTCATTCAACCACCCAATCTGAGACACATGATCTTCAAACAGTCACTTCGTGATTTGCCGGGAAAAAGTGAACAGTGAGGCATCAAGGCAAGTACAGGGCTTAAAATGAACTTAAATGTTCCACATATATGCCGGCATTGCTAAACAGCAAAGTCCTTGTTTATGATACACCTTATTTTACCTTCAACACACAGTCACTTTACCCCACCCCATTTGTAAAGTCTGGGCATGAATTCTTACAAACTCACTGTATTTCATTTATTCGTATCAGTAAATCTTTCTTTAAGCAGGCTGTCCTGCTAAATCTGCTAATTCAGAGCTGAGACAATGCCTGTAATCATGTATCAGCATAAATAAAGGCCCTGAAAACGGGCCAGTTATTCCCAACGCACATGGACAGGGGATCACACTGCAGTGAAGTAAGCAGCAGCATATTTTACAGAAAACCAGGCTAGTAAAAAGCAAAGCCCTCAAAACCTAAGAACTCTTGCATGTGACACTTCCTTTACACACAACCAGTCCCACTCTAATATCTAACCAAATTCAGACATCTGAACTGTGAGGAAAACTTCTGGTTGTGATGCAGACACTATTTAGATTCCCAGAAAATGCAAAAGTGACATTGGACTTCCTCAGTTCTACTACTCAAGAAATTATTTTTAACTCAAAAGGCACACACTAGATAATGTGCCCTAGCAGATCCACCAAAGTGCTCACTTATCTCCTTTTCTGGTAGCCTTCTAAGTGCAAAAATTACAGCTCTGTTCCTCAGGTATGTGATACAGCAACTACTGAAGACTTTATCAAAGATGTTCCTTCCAGCCAAAAAACAAAACCCTGTTGCAGAATTCCTTAGGTTTCCACCAATTTGCATTATTTTCTAACTTTTGTTCCTTGTTCTGCCACTAAAAGGCAGATGTGAATCCATATCATTCTCACCATCCAGTTACCTCTTTGCTTTTACTCTCAACGGGATCAATTATCAATGAATAATTAACCAGAGTGCTTGAAAGCACAGAAATGCAGCCTAAGAATGAAAATGTTTTCACATGAATGCATGTGCTTTATTAATCAACTTCACAGTGGCAAATCACTATGTTATATTTCATTTTCTAAGGGTGCAGATTAATACAAAAACACAAATACCCTTGCCAGAAACTTCAGAAATCGTATTGCAGTGGCTACAGGTTTTTTTAGCTCAGAGACCGACTTCAGCCTAAGAAATGCAAAAGTCATAGATCTTCCCTAAGACAAGCCCCAAATTTAAAAATAACTTGACTTTTAACTGGCTTTTGTAAAGTCTTTCCACTTGGGAGCCACAATATGTAACTGAACAGGCAATGTGCTAGAACATATGACAGGACAGATTGCCATGTTTTCTTTCAAAGAGCCAAAATAGATTCAGGGGTGGGACAGAAGTAAACTTTCTAGAGTCAGAAGCACTGATTTCCTATCTATTAGTTCCTTACCAGAGTAGGTCTTTGCAACTGATTTGCTACCAGTAATGTGGTCTATGGTTTGTCAATGAGGAGAGCTGCCTTAAAATAAGACACTGCAGAAATGCTCCTTCTCTCTACTAAGTAGTGAAAGTACGTGTAACTGTACCACTGCAAGTTAAAATCCACCCCAAAAAAAGTACCATCAATAGTGATAAATGTAATAGCTGAACCAAAATACGATATGCTTATGAACATATATTAACTCTTACACACTGTAGCAAGTTCAATCCAGTGAATCTGCTTACGAGTCGGTAGTCAAATAACAACATTGCCCTCACCAACTGGTATGTACCTTTCTCACATTTTAAAGTACCTGAATTTTCCTGGAATATTTTAAACACTCTGGTGTTTCCTGGAAATTCTAGCAGAGTAGCAATTGCCATCTAGAAACATCAATAGAGCTTTGAGAGTGAATACTCTTATTAAGGAAAAAGGAAAAATTTCTTGAGCTTAGCTGCACTCAGTCTGAAAACAGTAAATAGTTACTAACAAAACACAGGAGATGATGAAGTGTTCTATCTGTACCAAAAAAGTCTTCAGGCTTTTTCTTTTTCAATCTACAGGTACAGTTTGCAGTGTTTACTAGAGCTAGTTATATACTCAGAAAACAAGCTTTCTATGCACAGACCTCCTGCCCAAGTGAAACTCTCCACAGGGAAATACTAGTTTGGTAGTTTTCTTAATTATTTATTTCCATGGACATGTACATCTAAAAATTTGAATTAATACTCAGATTTCCCTTTCTTTTTTTTCCATATTTTCAAATTTTCTTATACTTTTAATGGGTCAATTTAAATGTACGTAGCATCTTTTCAATGTGTCTCTGGTTGAAAAACACACACAGAAAGTTTTCTCATACAGTACAGAATCTTAGAATCATTTTGGTTGGCAAAGAACTCTAAGATCATTGAGCCCAACCATTAACTCAACTGTCCCAAGGCCACTGCTAAAACCTGTCCCTAAGCTCCAGATCTATGCAACTTTTAAACACATCCAGGGATGGCAATTAAACCCCTTCCCAGGGCAGCCTGTTCCAAGCTTGATGACCCTTTTCACAAAGAAAGTTTTCCTAATGTCTAAACTAAACTTCCCCTGGTGCAACTTGAGGCCATTTCCTCACGTTCTATTGTTTGTTAATTGTGAGAAGAGACCAACATACCACAATCTTCAAATGTCGAGGCAATGCAAGAATCAGAACTTCCTTTCTTAATCCTCCTTTACTCTCCAGCTCCACAAACTTCTCAACACTCAGGTCCTCTGTCTTATTAGAGTCAGCTTTTAGAGTCAGCTTTCTGCTGCATTGGTTTTGTCTTCTGAGGAACCCTAATACTTACAGCCCACAGCAGAAAGGAATATGCAGACCTGAGGTTTGGTTTGGGGCCTTTTTAAGAGCAAGATCGTTTTTTGTGGAAAAAATTCATACAAATTCCTACTTTTTATTAGCTAATAAATGGGATAAAGAAGTGAAAAGAGACAGTGAGTAGTTTCAAAAGCATGAAGAAACATTTGTAGTTAAATTTCCTTTTATGGACTTCCTCGAAAAAGGAAGTTTACATGAGGTTCAAAGACCCAACAACTAAATGCAATTACAGTAACATATTGCACCAGCTTGAGAACTATGAAACCTGCGTTGTCATTTCAGATATGTTTGTGTTCATTTTTGCATGCACATCATAATGTGAGATATCAGAGGGCAGTTTTTCCTGTCATTATACAGATTGGCTTGTTTTGGTCAAAGTCCTTTGGTACTGTGAGCAGTATTTGTGAAGATAGAAACAAAGTCATAGCTCATATGCTTAATTGCTTGTTTTAACTCATGAACAGGATAAATGGGGGTGGAATGGAGCAACCATTGCAGCTCCAGGATGTGCTCCGGTCATCTCACAGCAATGAGCATTTGAACTGATGTATACAGTCACTACAAAAATTATGTTTGTGTGAGTGCTACACAAGAGTAATTTGGTTCCTTATGAAACTTCAAAATCAGGAGTCAAAGCACATGAAACAATTTGCCAGCTTATTGTGCTAAATCTAGGAAGGGAGATACAAATGTATTTTTTTTCCCTTTGAAATTAATGGTCATAAGAAGAATTTTTACTGGCAGAGAAGTAATTTGCTTAAACCCAGTGTATATTTTGAGCTAAACAGCATTTAATTCACAGCAGGACAGCTCTCCATTAGTTAGTTACCCCTGATCACTTATGCTATCCAAAGTGGAGTAAAACTGCCCTTTTCTACTTTGGTAGCATTTCACATTCACTGCTTGGGGACAGGTTATTGGGAAAGGCTGCTGCGAACTAAGTCTAGATGATATCACAGGCCTTGGCTTGTTACACAGAGGATTTGCTAGGAATGCAGTGACATTGGCGCAAATCCTGTGATGGTAGAGTAAAAAACTGCACACACTACACATTGTTGCAATCCATGGTAGTTTCAAGCAGGGATTTCTGAAACTCAAGCTAGGCAGCAGAAGACTGTATAGACACAATTCTTACACTGCTGCAGAAGCACACAGCCCTGCATGAACGAGGGACATGGTCCCTTCTCCTTTTCCGTAACAGATCCATCCCTGAAATGTGCATTTATGGTGTAGAAAAAGGGTAGGATAGGAAATTTTGGTCAGTTGTGTCTCTTGCTCTGTTTCTGCTTTAAATCTGCACACAAAGATGGATATAGGTTGTAGAGAGGTGAGCGTTAGTCTCTTCTCACAATTAACAAGTAATAGGACAAGATGAAATGGCTTCAAGTTGCACTAGGGGAAGTTTAGGTCAGACATTAGGAAACATTTCTTTGTGGAAAGGGTAATCAGGCCTTGGAACAGGCTGACCTGGAAGGGCATTCAATCACCATCCCTAAATGTGTTTAAAAGTTATGTAGATCTGGAGCTTAGGGACATGGTTTAGCAGTGGCCTTGCAGCAGTTCAGTTAATGGTCAGACTCAGTGATCCTAAAGTTCCTTTCCAACCTAAGCTATTCTATAATTCTATGAAGAACGGCTAATAGGTGATGGGAAAACAAGACATAAACAGAGACACAAGGACCAGTTTATCTGGCCTGAAGAAGGGGCCATCTAATTACTATCTTGGGCACCTAACAAGAGGTTATAGGGGGAACTAGAGTCTTCTCACCAGTGCACAACAAAAGGTAAACAGGCAGCAACCTCAAGTAGCAACTGGGTAAATTCTCACTGTTGTGCAAAAGGGCACCATTTTGAGTGATGCTGGATAAACTGTCAAAGCAGAGTTAACAAAAGTTTTTGTTAGAATCACTAAACCCCAGGAATCCTGCTGTCATTTCCTGCCACTTCTGAGCCCCAAAGCCATGGGAAACTCAGACGCATTTGCCAAAATTAGGAATGGATTTCCTCTGCATGACTTTTGTGTATTACAGATTTGGCATCTCCACAACATAACTAGTATTTCTACTGAAGCTAAAATATTTTGCTGTCACAACAACCAGTCAGTGAAATTCTTTCCCTCTCATATTGTTTCCAAGCCAGTATCCTTACCAAAACCAGAGCCAGTCTTCCACAGACAATTAAACACCAGCCCGTCTTATACGTAGTATGAGCACAGTGATTTACAGTGGTGATTGCTCCAGTGTTTGTAATACCAGTTTTTCAACAGCTTTTAAAGACAATCTTCAGCAAAAGATTGTAGGGTGCCCTTCTGATGTTTTATCCAGGAGCTGCTTTGCTTACAACTCTCATTGAACTGTGTACCGTGTTTTAGGTGTGAACTTGCCAAAACCTCACAGAAAACATCTCTCTACCCTGGAAAAATTTGTTGTGTTACAGCTTAAAGCCATAATAAGACCTTCTAAGAAAATCCTCAGTAGTGAAATCACTGTGATTTTCATGTGTCTTGGAACAGAGAACCAAGCACAAAGACCAGTATAATCTCTGTCATATTGAAATGTGAACAGGAGTTCCACCTGCCCTAATGTAACCTAGGGGTGGCCAAAGCCTATCTGGAAATGCCAGGGACCTGTTCATCATCACCTCCCATATGACCTCCCTTGTTACCACAGCTCAGTCAGCAGAACTGAGTGCACAGACACTACCTCTGCCACCAGAGCACAACAGCTTTATAACTGTCAATGAGACCTGGTGCTTTGAAGCACTGGTTGAAAGCTGGAGTTGGGGCTTTCATAAAGTTCAGGCAGTCTAGTTTGATTCCATATGTTTAGTGGTGCTGAGGAAAAAATGCACCAACTGCCACAGAATACATTTTGTATCACTTTTCTGTACAACAAAACCTCTCCCAAATCCAATATGCCTTAAGGACTCAGACATAAAATGAAAGACATTAGACCACTGGACCTGCTGTAGTCAGAATAACATAAACATGGCTCACTGGTGCAGCAATGAAAAGACTGACAACCATAAATATTTTTGTCACCACACTATCTTCTGTGAATGAGGAGCAATGTAATCACTGTCTTGACATCATGACTGTTATCAGTCTGTTTCATGACTGGGTTCAAGAAATAAGGTCATAAAAGTTACACAACTGGCAGACAGCAATTATTTAATAAAATGTTTTGGCTTCCATTCCTGGAGCCTTTCCTTCATCCATTTCATCTGCACTTCAAAGGATAATATCACACTCTCTACCTCTTCTTATAGGTTCAACACCTGCAATTTTGCACAAAAAGAAACTGCCTCTTAAGTGTGAATTAAATAGTTTGCAAAAAATACAACAATAAATCAAAGTTGGTGAAAACAGAGCAGGGATGCTGTAAACATTACCAGCTTTCCACACTACTGTCTAACTAATTTAAGGATGAATCAGAATAGTCATACTTTAAAAAGCAGATGACTTACTAAATACTTGCTTTTTCTATAGTCAGTAAGACAGGGCAGTGAAGAAACAGGAAATCCTGCCTTTACTGTCATGAAAAACTAAGTGAATGGGACCATCCTCAGCTTAATAAAGTAGGGTTGAGAAACTTCCTTATGCTGGACTCAGTTTTGAAAATGTTTCAACATTTTCAAAAGTATCAGTCTAAAACCTTTCTCACATGCTAAATCCATCCCAAAGTGATAAAGGAAATATATGGAGTAGAAGCATGTCATTCAGCGTTCACAAAAATGCAGTAGATATAAAACAAACTATACAACCTGTTGCATGAGTTGACTTTTCTCTCCTGTGGTTTAGTTTGCAGAGCTAAAAATGCTAGGCAGTACAAGGTCTGAGGCCAGTTGCTGAACAGACGCAGATGATAACCTTGTGAGCTCCGCTGGCTGCTCCAATTGCCTTGGAAATGATAGCATGGTTCCAGCACAAGTCACAGGAATTTAGGCAGCTTGCTTGCACTAACCAGCATTGTGCAGTTCTTCATTTCTGCACACAAAGGCTATGGACAAGCTGAAGGCTTCTTTTGTTGCAGCTCTAGATACCAGTTACTAGAATTCTGAATAAACTCTCCCCAAACAGAACAATCTTTCCATTTGTAAGGAGTGACTATGACCCAGTGATTTTCCTTTGAAGTTGACTCCACCAGTCTTTTTCACGTTTTGTTCCCTATATGACTAGCTCACGATAGTGTCATTTATTTTAAAGGCCAAGCTCCTGGAATCCTGTGATTATCCTGCCAGATTTCTTTTACAAGGTTAAAGCACAGAGTATGCCAGTGTTTGATAGTACTCAAACTGACAATACAGGTTAAAGCAGGTAAATGTCAGGCCTTCAGAACTCCACAAAAAAAGCACATGAAATAAAAATCATCAAAAGATGAGAGTGAATTCAACGAACTCCACTTTTCTTCTGCTTTTCATGATCTGGGCATTTGATTCATACTGATGCCTGAATTCTGCCAAATAGGGAGAAGCATTTTGAAGAAGTCCAGCCTGCTCCAACCTGCCTTAGTGCCAGCTCCTGCTGTCTTCTGGCCTGAACCCCTTCGTTCTTTACCTAGAAGAGCTAGAAATTCTCCATAACCATCATTAAAATCTTCTTAGGAAGAAATTCCTCACTGTGAGGGTTGGTGAGGCACTGGAACAGGTTTCTCAGGGACGCTGTGAATTCTCCCTCCCTGGAAGTGTTCAAGGCCAGGTTGGTTGGAGCTCTGAGCAACCTGGTCTGGTGAGAGGTGTCCTGCCCATCTGGTTGAAACTAATGACCTTCAATGTCCCTTCTGACCAAAGCCATTCTGTGGTTCTATAAATGACACTGCTGAGTGGTGCAAAGTACTGGCACAAGGCCTGCATTCCTCCAAGCTCCTCCTGAACCCACTGACAGGCTCAGGCTCAGGCTCAGGCTCAGGCTCAGGCTCAGGCTCAGGCTCAGGCTGGAACTTCCAGTCCAAGACACCAAGCTGTCAGGTAATTCCTTTACTACTGGTCCATTCCCCGGTTGCTGATGACTTCCCGCCACTTAAAGGCCTCTGTCGGTGTAGGGCTAATGCAGGGCTGAGGCACCCTGAGCACGAGAAGCAGCATCCCCGTAGAAAATGTGCTTTAAAACGTCGCTTTTTAGCTACGACTCCACACGAACTCAGCCGAGACACGATTTCCTGCCTCGGCAGCCCCTCAATTCCTGGAAGCAGCTTTTCCCGAGGGCAGGAAGGGCGGCGCAGAGCCCCGGCGTAGGACTGTGTGTGGACGGACACAGACACGCAGCTACTCCGGCGCCGTCGCACCTCGCCTCAGAGCGCCGCCCCCTCCTTCCCCCACCTCCTGCTTCCCCTCCCTCCTCCGCTTCTCCACGCGCGCGCGCGCGCGTCTCTGTAACGGTCGTAACGGCCCCGAAGCGCGCTCACGTGACGGCCCCGGCTCTGGCTCTGACAGAGACCCGGGTCGCGCGCCCGCCGCTCCCGCTCCTGCTCGCCGCCGGGCCGGGCAGGGCAGGGGCCGGGCAAGGCAGAGGCCGGGCAAGGCAGGGGCGGGGCGGGTCCCGCCGCTGAGGCACAAGTACCGGCACCGGCACAAGCACAGTACCGTGGGCAGCGGCTTTGCGTCCAGCCTGGCCCCAGCGGGTCCCACTCCGTGCTCAGGTGAGACGGGGAGGGAGGAGGGGAGAGAGAGAGTCACACTAGGAGGGAGGAAGTGCTGTGGCAGGAGCAGCTGTCGGCGCTGCTCCAGTGTCGGCGCTGCTCCTGCCCGGCTCACTGGGAGCGGGAAGGTGCCGGGAAAGGAGCCGCTCGTATCAGCGGCATCCCCGCTCCGGAGAGAGCAGGTGCTGAGGGCACCCTCCGGCCTGGGGTCCCGTTCCCTTCCCCGCCAGGTTGGGAATGCTGGTGGTCCCGCTGCAGCGCTCGCGAGCTACTAAACACCATTAGATGTGTTTTATCTTCTTTTTCTGTGGTTGAACACGGTGTCAATACATTTGTCACTACGCCCTGTATGACTTTGGCTTGTCCGTGACTTCTTTATGTGATTGATTCTGGCTCCCCCCACCTCCCCTCCTTGAAAAAAGCTGTTCGTGCTTCTCTGGGTGTCATTCTAGTAAATTCAGTATAAAAATGAAACTTTCCTCTCCTACTGACTCTCCTTTGCACTTTGTTTGAAAAGCAATTTAGTGAATTAACGTAGCATGCACAGAGATAACTCGAGTTGACGTCCAAGCAAAGTAACATCCATCACATGAGCAAAAATGGAATATTCCTGCCCTTAGGTTTCTTTATAATCTTCAATTATTAATGGGGCTCTGCATTACATGAATGAAATTTACAGTCAGTGCATAGTGCAAGTAGAGAATTGGACGCCAGAGGAGCTGATAAGGAAGGACTAACGAGGATGAAGTTAGAGAAGCTTCTTCTGTGCCCTACAGTTGTTGAAAAGCTCTGGGAGAGAAGCAGTGGGTTGTACCCAGCTCAGCTCTTCTGCAGCCCTCAGGAAAGAGGAACAAGAAAAGGATAAAACTTCCATAACTGTGGTACATTCAGTTATGTTTAGTAGCTGTTTTACTGTGTCCTTGTGGGTTCTTCTAAGGAAGGGTTGGATCATAGCATCCCTTCTCTTCTTTTAGAACCATGTTGTCAGCTTCTCAGCAAATGCTATTTGTACTTAGATAAAATTATTTTACATCCCATGTAATTGGTTACTTTTGCCTGTGTAATCAATACAGGAAAATACTCCTTTATCTCTAAAGGAGACCCACCTCTACTTGTTTGAACTGAAGTAGGGAGGGCAAAATACTTGTATTTACTATGGATTCTGGAACATTTCTACTGTCTGTTCAAGCATTTAATGTACAGTAAGTGAGGTGAGTCATAGTAAACATTACAACAATGAGCTGAGGTTCTGCTCACTCTTTTAATTGAACTTCTTCCCATATTTGAACTTCTATAGGCAAAAAGTAAGTTTCGAGTAAGGTTTTAAGTAAGATCATATTAAACAAAGCAGAAGTATCACACTTATAAGCAGTTACTTTCCTTCTGCATACTTCATCAGGGATTGTTGTAGAGATGTTGAGCTGATGTGCAATGTTACAGAAACATAAGTGATTGGGTAGTAGAAGGAAGCTCTTAAGTAAATTGAGAGAAAAAAAATTCAGCATTATTGTTAATTTGGTAATAATCAAGAAAAACAGAGCACCAAATCAAATGGGAGAGAAAAAAGGACTGGATCAACTTAGGCTGTTGAACAACCCAAAGGTGAAGCTGGGAAGAGAAATGAGCTGAGATTTCCTTGAGGTTTCTCTCATTTTGTGTTAGAGGAGTGTCTTGTCCATAGCAGAAGATGTTCCTAGGCCAAATCAAACATGACCTGTTATGCCAGGAGCCCAGTATTCCCCGTGCTCTCATCTGCCTTCCTTTTGGGCACAGAGATTGTATCACCTGCAAAACTGCAGAAACAACCACCTGCTCTTCCCCTTCCCACCAATTTAATTGGAGAATTAGAACATATGAGTACCTCCCTCACGGAATTACTCTTCGTTACAGCTGGCTTTGGTTTCCCTCAGCTTACGATGAGTGACAGCACATCCTACACACAGCACCATAGAGTGCTTGCTGTCGTGGGTGAACATTAGCTCAGGTAAAGCTTGCCTGGGTGAGGAGCAGATGGGAGAGAGAAGGATTTGCACTGCCATGGCCAGAGCTGATGCTCTCTGATTCCAGCGTACAGGGTCAGAGTCATTTAAAGCTGATCTCTCCTCAGTTGTGAGCTTTTCCAATCAGGTAAAGGAGTTGCATGCAAAGTTCTCTTGCAGATTCTCATCACAAAAACAAAAGAGCTGCCTCCACCAGTGTAGTAGGGAAGTTGATTGCAATTTGGAGTTGTAATCAGGCAGCACAACACTAAGATGAGAACCTTTCTTTTGTGCCCCAACTGTCTTCAAAACTAGAAAGCAGAAGTAAGAGTGAGGGGCATGGGGGTGGAGGCCAGAAACTTTTCTTTCTGTGAAGTGCAACTTCACAGAAGTTCTTCTACTTTCGTAATGGTGAAAATCAGGTTTAACTACATTTTTGTCTGCTTACACTCTTTGAACAACTGGTCTGACTTTACAGTGTAACAATACTTTAAAAAAAAATCAGCAAGCAGCAGAGTCTCAATATGGACTTTTATAGAGCAATAATGCAAATGATGGATGATTTCTGAAAAAAGAGTTATGAACGAGCTGGTAGAAGGGCTTTGCATGTCTTTTGAAAGTGAGAAGGATCTGAAAGTATCTATGGAGACCATACTTGTGGATTTTAATGAAGACAGAGCAGAGAAAGGCTAATGGAGATGTGTAAGACCTTGGTGAAATAAAAACAGAAAGCTGAGTTTATGGTAAAATAAACCAGATCACCCCCCCTCTTTTATTTTTAAAAAGAATGTTCTCATGGAAGCTGCAAATATCTTGTAATCTGCCATCATAATGAGGTAAAAAGTTAAGTTACAAGTGGTGCAGTATCACATAAATAGATATTTAAACAATTTGAAGGCCTTGTGTGTGCTAATGCCACAATTTAATTAATTATGGATTTGCTTCATTGTGGGATAAGGCTGCTATCCCACAATGGGACTCACAAAGGGAGCTAAGTGTGAAGGCTGCAAAGGCCTGCATTAGAGAAGGTCAGGAGGAAGACAAAAAAACTGATTATTAAAGATTCTCAACAGTTGTAGCTTCATGAAATGTGTCAGTTAAGGAAGACTTCTATGATCTTTGCTACTAAAATTTTTATGGATAAATAGCAAAGGTGTTTCTAGGGAAGGGAAGAATGTCTAGAGGGATATAAAGATTGTGCTTTTAGCTCAGGTGTTGTTTCCAGTGGTTAGTATGATCCATGAAAGTGTAATGAAGTGTTATTTCATTTTTTTTGTGATGTCTTGTGCAGGGTGTCTACAGCAGGTAAGAATCTCTGAGAAATTTTGTGTTCTGACACATAATACGGTTTATTGATATTTTAAATATTTAAATCCAGAGGTAAACTATTCAAGAACAAGCTTTATTTGACAGAGCTGTGTCGTTCTCCAGTTATGCTCAAAAGTTCACCTAGCTACCCATGATTTCTAAAGTGCATTCAAGTGAACATTTAGTATTTTAATGTAGATATTCAAGTTACCTGTTTGACACTTTGAAAGACTTTTATTGATCAGGCAGGCCTGGTTTAGGATATAAAATGGATCATGAGGGATGTCTTTGGTATTGCATGTGTTGTAATTTTAGGTTGAAAACAGTAAGGCTTATTCTTTTTTCCTCTTTTCAGGAGTGCCGTGGTACAAGAGAGACGTGAAATATCTTTAATGGAATTCTGCTTCTGATTAAGCTGTTAAAAATGGATATGAGCAGTATTCTCTCCTGTGAGGTGAGTATTCCCTGGGAAAATTTTTTAAAAAGGGAAATCTGAGTCTCTTCATTTCACTTAGTGTTGCCTGTCACTGTTGTGTGCAGCAGCTTTTGGTCAGGTATTTTAAATTAAGTTATAGCACTTGTGACTTGGAGAACTTTGTACTCAAATACTTAACTGAAAAGTCCTAGAATGAATCCATTCACATTTAGGATTAGTCAGCTTGGCACTCATGTTTCAGTAGGTAAAGACCAAATGTTTAAAGGATCTGTGTTGTTGCAGATTGAGTGTAAAGGCCGGTTTCTGCACATAGTCACTTTTGACCTAATGTTAAGCTTTCTTCCAAAGCAGCAAAGAAAGGGAAACTGCTAAGTCTTAATGTTCAAGACTGACTACTTGCACAGACTAACTGCAGATGCAGTTAAAGAGTGAGATCCTTGGAGGTATTCTTTGTAACCAGGCAGGTTTCTGTTCCTACTCTGTGCAGTATGGGAAAAATGTGGGCCTGAATTATGGGTTCATACTGGTAATGCTTTTTCCAAGCCCCACAACCAGCTCTTAACTAATACAGTAAGTTAATAAAATCAAATACATATCCTTAATTTAGGATTACTGGAAAATTTAGATTGTAAGGAACCTCATGAGGTCATGTAGTCCAAGCCCCTTGCTCAGATGTTGGAATAATCAATGAAATTAGGTCATTTGCACTCATTTTTCCAGAACTGTAATGTTCAGAAGCATTAAGAAAAGGTGGGTTTATGTTTTGCTGTATATATTAAGTACACATTATAGTAGCATGCTACTAAATCTTGTACGGGGAGAAAATGCTGTGATTAAGATGGGATTGTACAGGGAAGGTTTGTTTTTCTGAACAAAGGAAAGAGTAAATCTCTGTATTTATTTCTTGCAATTGGAAATGAAACCTCTACAGGTCATCTCACGCAGTAACACACTGCCGATATTTTTCAGGACTGGTTCCCTGCAAGAATGACCCCTTCCCAGGCATCTCTAGGGAAACTATTTACTTTGTAATGTAAACAAAATCGGTTTCTCATAATAAGGGGAAGTGAACATGTTGCTTATCCTGCCCAATACATGTTACTGTAACATTTTTCTCTGAAGTGTAAATATTTGTTCATGGGAAAACATAGTGACAATGTGAATGAAAAATAAGCATCTTGTCAGGAAGCTTAGGGAGCAATCTCTCCCCTGGGCTCTCAAAGTAAACACAAACCAGGCATTCTCTCCCCGTCATTATGTATGACCAAACAGAATATTTTGTTAGCCCTAGGAATAACTATTTCAGTGTTTTAGCTTGGAAGGATCATACGCAGAAGGAGTTAATGCTGCTGAGAGAGATTTCAGCATTCAGAGCCTCACAGGAGGGTCACTGAAGTGAGGAGACACTTAGTTTGCTTTAGATTTATGCTTGTCTCAATGTGCTTTGAATTGATCCCTGAAAATTGGTAATTTAATAGCTTTAATAGTTACATTAGTAATTTAATGAGCTCCCTCCAGCACATCATCAAAGACAAACATGTACTTTCTGAACAAAAATAGAAGTAATTTTCTAGGTAATGCAGTTCCTGAAAGCCAGTATATAATATTACATGTATGCAGGTTGTGATGGCTATCAATTATTTAATGTACACTAAGAGTGATCTGAGCATCACAAAGTACTTATTAAGGCAAATGGCAAAGCCCAGAACCCAAATATCTCTTTTCCCAATATCAAATCTCACTTCCTAGCCTGTCTCTAAATGAATTTCTGAGTAACATGCATAGCTTATAAAATTAATTACAAAATAATGTTTTTGGAAACTTACTGTTTCCACATCACTTTTTCTTGCTTCTGTGACTTGGTCTCATTTGTCAAAGAGATCTGCAGATCTGGGCAGAAGTTAACTTAGGTATTGTCATGTGCTTGAGTCCCAAAATGCTACATCTGTGGAAGGCTTGTGTGCAGAGGTGTGATTTGCTCCTTAATATCCCGGTTACAGATTATTTGCTGATGGGCTTCTGTGTCACCTGAGGCATTATGAGACTAGCAGTAAATTTAGCTCTCTGTTTAAAGAGGTTACTGCTCCCTCAGAGATTACTTCCTCCACAGTCAGTGGAATGAAACAGGAACATAAGTGTTGACCACTGTGGCACGGTCTGGCAATTTAATTTAGCTGACAATTCAGATGTTAAAACCAAAGTTTGGATTGTGCAAAACCAAGAAGGGAGTGTGTGCATGTGAGAGGATAACCACCAATAGAGTTAAATGTACCAGAGCAAGCTGTAAATTTCAAAACTACTTGGAAGTTCTTTGCAAGCTTGTGACTACAGGTTAGAAAAGTGGGGGGGCTGCTGTGTGTCTAGGTGGGGTGAGGGAGAAAGGGGTACTGTTGCTTGTCACTGTCACAGACTGTTGAAATCCTGTTTTAAGCACGTGCATAACTTCATCATGGGATTTCCTGTGCTTTTGATAAGAGGTATGTGTTTTCACCACTTGTTTTTATTCTGGTGAAATGTGATTCTAAACAGGCTGCTAAATGGTCAGATGTTCCAATAATTGTCCTGAGAAACAGGCACCACTTACACCTCGGACAGGTATAGATGTTGTGTCTCTTACACTATCCACGCTTCAGGCCTATTGCTTAACACTCAAACTCCTTAAGTCTGTCTTTTCTATAACAGATTCTTGTTTTCAACTGTCATGTGCTTAGACATAGTTGTAGATTATTGGTCACTAAATAAAAAACAACTTCACAGTCTTCTAAGGAAAATACCTGTGGATCAGGCTTTTCTTGAGATGGTGTAACTGTCTGTCAGAATTTCTTCAGGAGTCGAATGGATTCTTTGAATTACTCTCTCTGTGTGTTTGCAGTGGTGGTTCCCACTGTAGCTGTAGTTCTGAATTTCATCTAGAAGCCTCATGTAAACAATAAGTGCTTTTCACCTGCTTTGAGTGTGAATAACTTTACTTTCTGTAACAGCTATAGTCTGACAATTTTATAGGCAGTTGCTTCTATAAATAGTTCATACTTTTTCCTGCAAAAATACTTTAGAAGATGGAAGAGGCATTCAGTTCACTTGAGGCTTCTATACTTCTGCAAAATGTACCCTGCTCTGGCACTTCTGCCAACATGTATGGGAGCAAATCAGGTTAAGACCTTTGTAGTTCTTCTACTCTTTTCCAGGAAAAGGACTCTTGCCTGACTCAGAAAAGACTGTAAAGGGCTCTTTAAAAATAAAAATCTACATGTCTTGCTGCTGTACTGAAAAAGAAAAAACCCAACCAAGTTAGTAGAATTCATGGTACTTCAGCAATATGACTTCCAAGCAATGAGCACAAGAGAGCACTAGACTTGGTAAAGCTCTCTGAATGCCTGATTAAGTTCAAAGCTACTGCTCATGGTTCTAGTTTATTTTTAATTTTCAAAAGTAAGTTCTGCTTCCAATGTATTTAAGTGCTACAATTATCTATCTGTATTTGTAATTGGAAAGTGGTGCGGTGGGGTTTTTTTCCATACTTGCAATTACACAGCAGTCTGAATCCTTTAACTTCTGTCTTTTGCTTAATATGTATTTCAAGCCTGCAATAGTGACACCTCGATCCTGAAGGTCCTGTTCCACACCTTCTGTAGAAATTGCAAATGTGATGTATTTTCATGGGTGATGACTTTTGAGTGGCAGCAACAGAGGAACGTGCAGAATGTAACAAGAGTTTCAGACTTTGAGTTTGGGTCTTGAATGATTAAAGCCATGGTGTGCCAACTGTGCAGAATCACAGTACTCAGAATAAATGAAGAATTACACTGCAGTCTTGTGGGGGCTGGGGATAGTAATCCAAACCAGTATATTCTTTGAACAACCTGGTGGAAACTGAGAGGTGTTTCATTCAGTGCTGTTTGTTTCAGTTGCTTTAAGGTTCTTGTGCTCAGATTTCTGAGACAGGCATGTTGCAACTAATTCTATGGGCTTTCTCTTGAAGCCCAGAGAAATCAATGGAAGCTTTCCCTATCAGCTGTAGTACGATTTATATCAGGCTCTTAAACCATAATTGGGGACTTTTACGTGTGTGTTTATGGGACAGAGGTGCAGAAGAGTAAGTTGTAGTTAATAGGGCTGTTTCTCAAAGATTAATGATGGTCAGATTAAGCTGCCCTTGATTCCAGTAATAATCCTGCTCTGTTGGTTTGACACCTTATAAAGCTCAGAATATGGCTGTTGGCTGCTGCTCTCCTATATAAGCAGTGATTTGGAGATCAATACCAATGTTTGGCAACTGAGAAAATCCTCTTTGCTTCTCTTCCTTTCACCACTCCTACCTTACACCTTTGAGTTCCTGTAATTAGTGATGTGGTTCAAGACTCATGATCTCTTTGTAGCACCAGTGTAAGTAACTGGGAGCAGTAATGGTGTGTTGTTGCAGAGATCTCAGTTTATGCCTTGCTCCTGCAAATTTTTGGCCAATAGTTCATCTTCTAAAATTTGGTCTACATGTTGTGTTGTATCCTTCTACATATAAAACTACTAGGCTCTTTAGGTGATTTTTTTTTTTTTGTAAGCCTCAAACGGCACACAGACCATTTACAATGCTTTAAAGAATAAGAGCTGCTCTATTTATATATGGCTTTCAAAGCTTAGTAGCTTGGATCAAAAGCAAGAAGCAAAGACCTGTGAAAACCCCAGCTTGTAGTTCCAAGCTATCACTGTCTCCTTGAGACTCAGACAGAAGTGCATTTTGACTGATTGGTGTAGAGGAGGGAGGGACGAAGACTGATGGTGAGCCAGAAGGTCAGAAGGACAGAAAATCTCCCCAGCTGACTGTTTCCACAAAGTTCTTTCCATTGCAACACCAGATTAGATGGCAGAAATGTTTTAAGAAACTCTGAGGGTTGAAACTTTGAGGGGTTACACAGATGCCAGCACTACAGGCACTAGCTAGAGACTGAATTGTCAAAAATTAGAGTAATTATTCCAAAATTAGTCAAACTTGCACTGCTGCATGAAGCATAACATTAGCCTTAATTTTGGCAAATTAGCTTTATAAAAGACAACACATCAATAGATTGATATCGGGAAAATCATTGATTTGAAGATGAATCTCCTGTACCTTGGAAAATTCCTTAAATACTTGGTTAGGGTTTTCAATAGTTGGGAAAAAGTCATATGACACTTCGCAATCACTTCCAGTTTCATTCCCTTGTCAAACAGCAACATGACATGCAGTCAGGAAGAAATCCTCCTAGTAGTCAGTTCCTCACATTTAGCTTCTGTTTGTAACTGGGTTTTATAAGCTGATTAAATCTTTCTTACCAGTGTTGTAATTCTGAGGATCTAGAAGCAAGCAATAAAGCAAATACAAGCTGTTGCAGGCTTGCTACCATTTTAAAAAAATTATGTATCTAATATAAAACTGTGGTGTTCGACAAATTCTTAATACAGCCTTGTGCTTTCTGGGTTGTGAGCACAATGAGCCATAACTCTGCCACATCTTCCCTTGGGAGGCTCTTACATAACCACTCAGCTGTTTCTCTTGCTGTTCTTCAGGTTAAGCCAAAATTTTATTTTGCTTAATTGTATCCTGGTACACCAAACTTTGCAAACTGGGACTGTTAGAATAAATCTGCTCCCTTTCAAGAGCAGATGACTCAGCCTGTAGAAAAAGAAATGTAGCAGCAAAGGCAGTAGGTAAGGTTTTGTTAGAGGGACTCTGGGAGAGCAAGTGAATGGGCTGGTGAACATACCTGAGTCAGCACAACAACCATCCAGCAGCAAGAGCTGCCACGTATTGGGCTACATTAGGGTGAGTGCCAGCAGGAGTAGGAAGGTTATTGTCCCCCTGTATTCACCACTGGTGAGGCAACATCTTGAGTATTGTGTCCAGCTTCGGGCACCTCAGTACAAGAGAGATATGGAGGTGCTGGAGCAGGTGCAGAGAAGGGCAGCTAAGCTGGTGAAGGGACTGGAGAATAAATCTTATGAGGAGAGACTGAAAGAGCTGGGGCTCTTTAGTTTGAAGAAGAGGAGGCTGAGAGGAGACCTCATCACTCTC
>JAOXOE010078899.1:0-27899 GCA_028565055.1 Phoeniculus purpureus
CTTCCAGCCCCTTTACCATTCCAGTTGCCCTTCTCTGGACTCGTTCCAGCACCTCGACATCTTTCTTAAACTGAGGGTCCAGAGCTGAATACAAGACTCCAGGTGCGGTCTAACCAGTGCCGAATACAGGGGAAGGATAACCGCCCTCGACCTGCTGGCCACACCATTCTTGATGCAGGCCAGGATGCCATTGGCCCTCTTGGCCGCCTGGGCCAAGAAGCAGCCTTTACACAGCAAGATCTTCAAAATCCATAGTCTATGCTTCAGAAAGCCCTTCTCTCAGCTAAAAGCCACGTCCACATCAGGAACGGCTTCCGATCGATTGTTGAGTGGCAGAGACCTGGGCTGTCGTCACAGCTGTGGCTGAAGGTATCAGTCTCAAACTGCCATATCTCGATCTTAAAGCTCTTAACCAACCTAAAGCATTCTATGCTCTATCACTTCCAAGAGGTGTGGGAAACCACTGGAATCAGCCCAGGTGACAATACTGACAGTGATGCTTCAGAGGCTGTTTGTGCTGAAAATAATGGAATCAGCATCTGAGTGCCTTCCAGAAACCTGACTCAGTCAGATGAATTATGGATGTGCTGAACCAAACCACACAGCACTTGGAGCAAGTCCTTAAAGACGGTCCCTCAGAAGGGCTGTTGCACCACACTCCAGTTTCGGTTCCAACAGAGGGATTTCTAAACAAGTTTTCTCATACTCATATGGCCTGACTGTGGCCAAGACATGGCCACCTAGCCCAGATTTAACAGTATCGACTGTAAAAAGGGGAAGAGTGGTCAGACACTGGAACAGGCTGCCCAGGGAGGGGGTGGTGGCACCATCTCTGGAAGTGTTTAAAGATCGTTTAGATGTGGTGTTGGGGGATCTGGTTTAGGGGTGACTTTTTTAGAGTTCAGGTTAGTGGTTGGACTTGATGATGTCAAGGGTCTTTTTCAACCTGAATGATTCTGTGATTCCATGGCCACAGCTCTATTACATCTATGCAAGAATCTGGCTTGTGGACACCTCTGTGCAGTAGCCCCTCTTTCCCTTACTCACTCTTGCTGAGGTGTCTGTGTGTGAGAAACTCGGAAACGTGAAGGAACTTCAAATTGTGAAACAAATCCCTCACAGCAGAATGGGAACACCCCACGGCTACAAGAACAGTGTCGCTCCTCTGCCATGAAGAGCAGCGAACAGAGAGATTGCTCTTCGGATCCCCATCAGCCACTCACTGCTCTGCATCGTTACCTGTTTAGACTGCGATTTTCTATCAGCTCTTCACACTCCCAGCCAGCACTGGGTAAGGGATCACCCTTTCTCCCCCAGTCCTCCTTCCTGCATGTTCCCATCACCTCTCTATTAGTGGGTCACCCAAAACAAGTTGCAGTTCTGCTCCGACTGAGTAACTAACTACCCCAAAAGC
Organism: Phoeniculus purpureus; assembly: GCA_028565055.1. Taxonomy (NCBI): domain Eukaryota; kingdom Metazoa; phylum Chordata; class Aves; order Bucerotiformes; family Phoeniculidae; genus Phoeniculus; species Phoeniculus purpureus. Next base: position 1,415 of record JAOXOE010078899.1, read on the forward strand.
CCCCAAACAACAAATTCCAAAACTCCACAGAACCTCCTGGTTTGGCTGACCCAACCGTGACACAAGTTTGTATAGATCTGTGCATCCTGATGGCTGCAGGAAGCAGCTGGGTAATTGCAGTCAGGACTTCTATCAGCTGTGGGACTGCACCTGTAACACCACACAGAATACAAGGCTAAACTCACCTCAGTACTGGTGGCTATTACCTTTTAGACCCCCTTTTTTTTCAGGCTATTTCTTCTCTCAAAGACAAATGCATAGTCCTTAAAAAGGGCCAGGTTTGCCAGCAGGGAACACCGAGGTCTCAGCTCTTGCATAACTCTGTACCGGTGCATTACTGTGGTACAGAGAGTCCCACCACCAATTGCCTCTTCAGTGTGTCATAAATGTGCCTCCCACTCCAATATTAAAGAGTTAGAAATAGAAACTGGAAAATAAAGGGAAAGAATGAGTTGTTCTGTTCTTTCATGTTTGTAAGAGCCTGACTAAAAAAACACAAACCCCAGTCGCATGACTTTCACTCTTGGAGATTGCCATTAGAAACCCAATGTGTAGTCATCAGAGATCAGAGTTAACTTTTTAAGATAAAGTCATGCTGAACCCAAAGAAGTTCACCAAGTATGCAAAGCCTTGCATTGACCTTTAGCACACTCTCTTCAAAGACAACCAAGAGTCACATCCCAGAGCAGTGCTCCAGGGAAATCCGAGAGCAACACAAGTGGTTACCTTTACTCAACACTTTGTTTTAAAAAGGAGATCTGATTCCAGCTCTTTGCATCTACCATGGGCATCCCCAGGGCAGCTAGGGATGAAAAACATAAATTGCATTTTCTAGTCAGTCCACAGATGCATTAATCCTGTGATGGGGGAAATGGATTGTGGGCCTGAGTTATGTTTAGTGCCCTCTCTCTCATCTCTCGTGCTGTGAGGTTTGGTTCTCACTCATGGGTAATATTGTCTGTGCTGCTGCATATCGTGTCCAGGTCTGGGCCCCTCAGTTCCAGAAGGACACAGAGCTGCTGGAGAGAGTCCAGCGCAGAGCCACGAAGATGATGAAGTGAGAGGAGCATCTCCCTAATGAGGAAAGGCTGAGGGAGCTGGGTCTCTTGAGCTTGGAAAAAAGGAGCCTGAGGGGTGACCCTGTATTATATTTATCAATACCTGTAGTATTGATAAATATGTGACAGGTGGGTGTCAGGAGAATGGAGCCAGGCTCTTCTCAGTGTCATCTAGTGATGACACTTGTCCAGTGGCAATGGGTGTGAGCTGGAGCAGAGGAGGTTCCACATAAATATCAGAAGAAATTTCTTCCCAGTGACAGAGCCCTGGAAGGGGCTGCCCAGGGGGGTTGTGGAGTCTCCTTCTCTGGAGACGTTTAAAACCAGCCTATATATGTTCCTGTGTGACTGGATCTAGGTGATCCTGCTGTGGGCAGGGGGATTGAACTAGATGATCTTTTGAAGTCCCTTCCAATCCTTAATGTTCTGTGTAGCCCAGGGTTACAGTGGTTCTCAGACATCACACTGGGAAACAGGGCCCTTACAAGCTGGAAAGGCAAAAGGGAGATATTTTTTTGTTAGCAGAGTGCTTGAAGGATTCTTTTTCATAAGGTGGACTCAGAGATGCTTTCTGTGCTCAGTGTACAGACATACACATCTCAAGTTCAGGAACTGCCCAACCTCAGAGCACTACCTCTGGGAAAACTGCCCAGTCCCATTGCTATGACCTACCAGAGCCTCGCTGATACCGGTGGCCTGATTTGCAGCCTCTAGCTCATTTCAAAGACATCATGCAACACTACCTTCTACAAAACCCCACTGCCATGGCGGCAGGGGATCTGTAACCTCTGAACTCAGCAGAATGTTACTTTCTAAAAGCAGAGATCAAGCCTGCCATCCAACCTTCTTGGCCTCAGAATATCCCTTTCTTCCCACAACACACCCTGCAACCCAGAAATACGGGACGTGTCGCTCATGGCTCTCTGAGAGCTGACACAAGTGAAGAGAACCCAAGCGTGCTTTCTGCCAAAAGCTTTACAGTGACCCAACATTGCTTTGCTCTGCCGGTGATACACGGCTAGAAAACAGTTAACTTTACAGCTAGAAGTATGACGAGAACCTTGGCAGGTGTAAGCAATATACAGAAGGAAGCCACAACAAGGTGTGAGGACCCATTAGTTATCGGTAAGGGTGGCCATCCAAGGAAGAACCAGCTTTCACCCAGTTTGTTAGGGCTTCTGATTCTCTAGATCTCCTTGTTTTCATGTTTGGCCAGCACTTCCAATTCATAGGAACTTGTGAATGTACAAGTACACAACCACCTAACAAACAAACACACACATCCAATGAAGTCTTCTTGCTCTCCCTATTTCCACAAAGCAGATCCCTGCAAGTGATCGTTTACAGGTTGTTGGGTTTCCCTCCTCCCCACTCTCACATTTAGAAACAGAACAGCTAAAATGGTGATGAATCATTTTCATGAGATCAAATGCTCTCAGAGTCATGGAGAAATAAACAACACACAGACACTGAAAGTTTATACATCAGGCTTACAGGTCTGAGCTGGAAGTAAAAGCAAGATGAGGATCTGAAAATATAATGAGCTGCTTTTGGAAACCTTGGGACAGGCTGTGTGGCAACAAGCACTGTGCTGTGTCTGCTTTATCAGCCTCTGTCTGAATGTGGTGCAGGAAACAGACTGTACCTTGGAGTCAAGCCTTCGCTGAATCTTTGTGTCCTGCTGGTGAGTTTCTTCTGCACCAGACTGGATGTTTACCAGGAGAACAGAACAATGCTGAGAAAAGAAGACCAGAACATCCACCCTATTCTGTTCACTTTCCTGGCTAAAGTAACATGGAGGAATGGTGTGGGAATCTGAGCTCCAAGATGAATTTACCATCAGAGCAGGGAGTGGGATTGCACAAGAGTAAGTCTGGAAAGAAGGAGACTGAGCAGTTTCATCGGATTGTTTGGGTTTGGTTTTTTTCCTCTACTTAATCAATCACCAGGTATTCTTTCAAGGTATGTGTGAGCTAATTACCTGAGCGGTAATCAAAGGGTCACTTGAGAGATGGCAGAAGTTAATCGTATTCCTTTTCCATGCCAGTCTCTATGACAACAGCGGCGACTGCCATTGATCAGCAGTTGGTAACCAAGGCCGCGTTTGATGCGGATGGCTTGTTCTCGTTCACATGAAAAGCAAAATGGAAATTAAACATTCAGAAACTAAAATGGAGATACAAGAGATGAGCGACAACGAACAAACCGTACCACCTCCTAGACCTGGCTGCTGTTGGCGGGGGAGAAGAGCACAAATACCTGTAGGAATTCCAATCTGAGCACGATAGGATACAAGCAGATGCAGTGTTGAAAGCATATCTAGTGCTTAAACGAGAATGTAAAATTAAAATGATAAAATTACCTCTTAGATAAACAGCAACAGCTCTCTAGAATTTATTGCCAATACTACAAGTCATCTGATCGGACAAATCTCAATCAGATTATTTCCTCATTGAAAATAGTTTGAGGAACAAGCCACCAGGAGCCAACTATCTACCAAAAATATGCCGTGTGGTTGTCCCATCCCATGCAAAATCTACCTCTACCACTGCCACTGGCCTCTTTTATGCAGAGAGAGGCTGTATTTGCACTATAAAAGATGATGACTGGTATGAAACCATCATCTCCTTTCCACCTTCAGCCTGTCTGCGCCATTTGGACTCAGGCATAAATCACCAGTGAAACAGCCCAACCTGCTCAGGCTCCGACAAAAATTAACCTTAGCAAATAACTAAATTAAAGCCTCTCAGATGACAACAAACCTCTATTTTTCCCCTTCCTCCAGTCTTTGTGTTCTTTTCAAGCAGAATGATTGACCCTTGACATCCAGCAAAGTGCAGACGGCAGTTCTTACCAGGTGACAGCCGCTCACACAGCCTGCAGCTCCATGCAGATGCATGACCTGACTTGTGCTGCATCTTTGGCACTGCATCCTGGTTTGCCACCCCGGGGCCTCCCCACTGGGAGCTTCCCATCACAAGCAGTAAAACTCCTGACACAGCCTGGGAACACGCAGTGCTCCTTGCCCCAGCTTTGTTCCATAAACATTTATTGCTTATTTTGCTTATCTCTACAGCCCAGCGATGAGAACTGTGCAAAGCACTCACCCTTACCTCGTGTGAAGCCTGATCTGAGTGCTGACATGGGACAACACTATGAAAAGCACTGAAAGCTCCTCAGCTCTTCCTCAGCTCTGCATAGGCCCAGTCAACATTTCTAGAACTGACATTTCCCAGCAAGATGTCAGGACAATCATCAAGGAGAGATAATTTTGAAGTTCTACAGGTAAACTTGTCAGAAACCAAACTTGGTGTTGGCAAGGGAATGTGGCGAGGGAATGTTTTTGGTTCCCACCATCATGGAAGTGGCACAGGGCAATTATAGGATCCCTCAGAGTTCTCTGAGTAAGTGCCACAGGGGGACAGCTTGAATAGCAAACCTGAACTTTGAAAATGCCCCATTTTGCAAGCGAAGAACTGATAGATTTGGGGAAATGATGCTGCTTCTGCATGTGGTCCCGCCAGCAGAGGAGAAGCTGAATTCAATAGCTGGGTACTGACTGCTGGACAGTTTAGCACTGAGAACAGAAGTGGGGGATTCATGGTCCAGTCCCAATAGCAGCTGGTGCTGGCAAACACTCAGCAGACAAGGTCCAGCAAACACTGGACAAAGATGTTTATGAGACAGGAGATCTCTCATTTGTCTTCCTCAGCATATGAGGAGAACTAGGATTGTTAGGTGTTTCCTCCTAACATGGATGCCTTTGTGTAGGTGCCCTGGAAACAGGTTCACAGGGGTTATGGAATTTCACAGAGATTTACAAATGAAGAGTTCCAGCTTAATCTGCAGGACATCCAAGAGAATGAAGTTTGCTGAGAGTCTTTTCCCTGGAAGAAGAGCAATGTTGTCACACCTGAGTCTTAAAGACCTGGCAGGCCCAGTTCCAGGTTCTTTTAAATCCTGCATTCACCTCTGGTAGAGGCACTGTGCTGCACCCTCTGTAAGAAAACTGAATTCCCTGCTGCCTTTGCACATCAGCCAGGAAGGATAAGCTTTTCCTAGATGTCCCTTTTCAGGTCTGTCTTCACAATTTCCCTTAGTTTCAACTGTGACAAATAAGACAACTAGAACATCTCATAACGTGCCAAATTCCAAACCAGAAGCTTCTGGACACCTCAGTGAAATCCTACAAATACAACTTAGCTTGTCTTGCAATGAGCACTTCCATCTGCCAGCTCATAGGGTTAGGACAGAAAGAGAACACAGTTTTACCTTTGTAAACTCAAGCAGGGCAATAGAAAACTGGGAAAAAGAATTTCAACCTTTCACAGGGCAGAGCAAGACAAACTGTAGTAGGAAAACTCCCACCTGGGAACTACAAAACAACATGACTGAATAAATAGGTTGAAGCGTGCATACATCAGGATACCAGGCACATCGTTTGCATCTGATGGATCTGGGAAGTAGCTGTAAGGAAGGATGGACAGGCTGATCTCACAGGCAGCTTCCAACCACGCTAGTCAACCTACGCCATATGCAGATGACCTAAACTGCTCCTGGTACATCTGCACAGTCTCCATTAGAGATGCAGGCACTAGCTCTGAGCAGGCTTGTAAGCTAATACAGCACTTGGTGAAACACTAGCTCGGGTCCTGGAAGTAGTACAGATGTCTTATTTAGCCTGTACTCATTCGTTTGCTTGTCTCTACCTTCCTGAAGCAGCTTCTTCCTTTAATGTCTTTTCAAAATAACGACCTCCTCTCCCCAAAACAAGAGCACCTGCAGGTTACGAATCGATGTCATTCACAGGCTGATGAAGAAATCCTGCTCCATTAAGTGAATAGGAGCATCCCTGGACTTTGGTTACAAATTGGGAACTCCTGTAAGTGTTTGTAGCTATGTGGGCACCAGCCATTCTGAAAAGCTTTGAAGCAAATGGTTTGATAAAACCACTGGGGATTTTGGTTACGTAAATAGACAGCAAAGACGGGCTGAAGGTCCCTTCCAACCCCAAACCTTCTGCACTGTGCCCTGGTCTGTTTCTATACGAATACAGAAAGGTATGGCAAAGCCTTTACAGTTAGACAACTCATTCAAGAACTGCTCAACAACAGTGTGCACTGTTTCAATTAGTCGCTCTCTGCATTCCATCCAGAAACATTTGAAGTTACACTAAAAGGGAGCCAGTTATGCTGCTGAAGCCAGCACGGGGTGGCAGAACACACAGCATGGAGCATCTGGTGCTTGTTGGAGGATCAGTCCTGGGACAAACTGCCTGCAAACTGAAAATCATCATCAAATCCCAGGCACATTTGCACCATGAAACCTGGGATGGAAAACAGAGCTTTGGCTGAGTATTTCTAGGAGCCTGAAACAGAAGCACCTCTCCTGAATCACAGATGCAGAAAAGAATGTTCCCCTTGAGATGTGATGTGGGCCTCCCATGATTTACATTGGGCAGTCAGATTTATCACACCAGAGGCTGACACTTACTGCCTTTATCAGCTAGAAGTTTAAATGCAAGCATCTAACATTCTCACAAGGGTCTGCCACACCTTCACTGCGCTGCTGAGAGCTGGGACAAGTTCCCATTCGGCTGTTTCTGAGTGCAGCTCTGTACTTGCAGGTATGCTGGGTGGGAAATCCCTGACAGTGAGATGATGCCCTTTGTTTTGCTCTTGAGGCAAAGGGTACTGCAGCTTCCCACAGTCACTGGGCACCATGCACACAGGTAACACAGGGCAAGAGCAGTCAGTCAGATGCTATGCTCAGCCCTGATTCTATAAGAAGTTGGGACAGGCAGAAGCAGTGTATGAGACTGAGCTGCAGAAACCAAAGGGGAAACCCAGAACTTGCAGAATTTTACAGAAAAAAAAAATCCAGAATGAATAAACAAATAACATGTTCCAGCTATGATTCTGGAGCACTGGCAGCCCTCCACAGGGTCATACTTCTGAAGTTCCTTTCTTTCTTGAGCAGGGGGGTTTGCTTTTTTGGTCTTTTCAGATTGTTTGCTGCTTTCAGGTACTCAGAGACCCCGATGCAAACAGCTCCTTTTCTTCCCCACAGAAGCAGTCTTTGACCAGGAGTCAACAACTTGAGACTTTCTGTTGCAAAGTGAAGTAAGTGTTACTGACCCAGCTCATTTGTGCATCTGGTCTGGGGTGGTTGTTGTTGTTGGGGCAGGTTTTTGTTGTTTGCTTTGGTTTGATTTTTTGCTTGGGTTTGGTTGTCTCGTCTGTTCTATTCCCAGTTAAAGACTGCTGACTCATTAACTCTGTACAGTCTCTTTCTCCCATAGAAAATTCTCACGCTGTCCTTGTGTCATCACTGGAATATGATCTGATTTCCAGGCACCTCTCTTCCCTCTCTTCCTTCTCCTACACTCAAACTGGATCAGAATAAAAGCACTCTGTTCCTTGACCCCAATTGCAACGCAAGAACTGCAGAGATGCACTGAAAGAGAAGATACCTGACTCAGAGATACCTCATTGCATAGAAAAGTACACGATGAAGTACCTGCAGTAGCCAGTTCAAATTTCCCTTTTCCCGGTTTTTAACAAAAAAGATGCTCAGGTGTTCGTCGGGGAGTTCTGCTAAATCACAGAGCTGGATTCAAGTTCATTTCTGTTTCACCCTGCAATCTCTGTTGTGCAGCCTAGCACATGTAGCCAGTGAGCAGCCTATGCAAGAAGCAAGTCCTAGGGGTCCACAGCAGTGGCTGCTGAGCTCAGAGGAGGGACAGAGACACACACAACTCATCAAACACAGCACACTGCTTGCTACCACTCAGCTGAGGCAGAATTTACGTTTAATTCCATGAAAAGCAGGGACAGCAGCCTTGTGTCTGCAGACCCGCATGCACTTACCTCACACCACAGGTTGTCTCTTCATCGGAGGAGGTGCTGTTGCAGATGTTGCCGAAGGAGTGGCTGGGTTTCAGCTTGGCTTCCTCACAGTCTAACACAGGCTCTCTTTTCTTCCTCCTGCCAAAGAGCTTCTTGAAAGGCTGGAACTTGCCTGCTTTTTTCTTGTCTGCGGATTACAAGACAGAGAGGTGCAGGGCTGAGGGATGCAGCTCGTGAGCGCACACCGTGGCAGCAGGTTCAAAGGAAGAATGAGGCCAAAGAGCAAGTCACCAGCCCGAAGCAGCCTGACGCTTGCAATGTAAATGCAGGGCTGCAACTTGCTGTTGACAATGCAAAGGTAGGAGCATTCAAACAGCTGCTCTGGGATCTGCTTGGAGGGGTCAGTGCAGCTCAACTTTTGGGTGAAGAGGAAGGATGATTTTGCAGAGCCAGACTATAACATGGGGGCTTGTTCTGAGGCTTTCCGCCACACTTCTGACCTTCCCACCAAAAGATGAGCAATTTCTTTGATCACCCCACTTTGGCAGGTGCCTCTGCCTCGAGTGAAAAGCAAATGAAAACAACCAGCTCTGTTTTCTTTACAGAGCCTCCTAACTTGACAAATCAAACAGTTGAAGTTCCGTTGTTTGTGGGTGACTTCAGTAAACATTCAGCTTTACATCAGCAAAGTCAACACATTTCCCCCAAGTAACTGGGGACCGAATTTGGCCAGACATTTCTTCCTTGGGACACTTAGACTTTCAGAGCTCCATCAAATGAAGCACAGCAAAAGACAACAGACACGAAGACAGGAGCAAGAAATGGGAAAGTTAACAGACAAAAAAAAAAAGGACCCTTTCTTTTCCAACACGGACCAAAGAAAACAAAGGTAGCTAAAAACTAATTCCCCCGCATCTATTAAAAAGAGGTTAACCATTGTCCTGGCAGGGTTAATTTCTCAGGGGCTGCGATGCACCAAAGAGTTTCTAAAACATCGCAACTGTCCAAGAGCTCAATTTCTTTTCCGTCTTTATTTTGCACTGAAGCTACTCAAAACCAGCCATCTAACAAACAACCCAACCAAAATGAAACCCCCAACTTTTTGCTCCTATCATAATCCCGTTTGAGAAGCAGCGCATTGTACTGGTGACAAATATTCTCCTGCGCTACGGAATCCCTCTGTGCTTTCCTCCCAGGCTGCATGCACACGCACTGCCTCACCGTGCTCCGCTCTTCCTACGAGCTGTTGCTCAGCAGAAAGCAGTGGTCGGGTTGCAAAGTACATAGAGGCCCCCACAGCACCACTTGACCAGGAAACATGACAGATCTTCTGTAGGGCACTTGTCTTCCTCAACACCACATCAGGCTTCACAGGCGTCACTGCCTGTGTGTAGCAGAGCTACATCTGGATTGTAGTTGCCAGAGGCATCACTACAGGGTATTCAGAGAGAGAAAATGTGCCCAAGCACACACTGTGGGCTGGCTGCTTCCAGGGACAAGTGGTTTCCAAACTGGCATGGCGTTGGCAAGCCGCAGTGGAACCCAGGGAGGAATCAAACTCACAACAAAGAGCAAGAAAGCTATTCTGTCAGTGTGTGATTACAGCTGAAGTAGGCAACCTAGATTGAAATTACAGAGTCAGAGATGCAGCAGATAGTAAATCTGCATTTGCTTTGCTGACCCCCAAGAAGTTCACACAGCTACCACCCTTCTCACACAGTGTTTATGCAACTGCACTAAGACAACGAGGCATCCCAGTAGCAGCACAAAGACAAAAAGCAGAATTATGAGCCTCAGATTCAGGCTGGGTTTTTCAATCCAGAATCACTGACGCACAACGAGCAGATGAGGAAAAAAAACTGCTGAAGCACTGGGTTCACCACCATAGAAGAAAAAGGGGTTCAGAAGGTTACTCTCCCTGTCCCCTAGCTCTGCTTTTCTGAAGCTGACCAGCTCGTATCTCCAGGCAGATCTATTGCTGCCTGGTCAGTTCTGACTTTAGAGAAATATACTCTTAGACACAAGCCCTCAGAGAGCAGCAGGCAGCCCTACAGAGAAAGAGAGAGTCAGGTCACAGCTGCCCCAACCCTTCACGCACTTCAGAGTCTGCCTGCAAACACTCATAGATCAAATGGTACAGTGCACAGGAGAGGAAACAGCAGTAACAGACACAAGGCTGGGTGAAAGGGTTGCTCTTCCACAGTCTCCACCTGACCTGCTTCCTCAGCCTTCTTTGAGTGGGAAGGTTGTGCAATGTGATTTCTGCTGGTTAATGTAATCGACCGCATAAATCAATTCAGCTACAGCACTTCTTATGAAAGGTTCTCACTGCATCCTTCATCCACGTTACCCTTGTCTCCTCCACTTTTAGAGGTCCTCAGATATAACCATGAATTACCCTATCAGCTCTAAGTCTGCTGTACTGATTCAGCAACTGTGAATCTAGCTGTTGAACAAACAAGACAGGTCAACACACCTTTCATCCTATCAAAATGGGTGAAAGCCAACAGGGTGACCTCCAGCCAGTATCTGCTTTTCTCATGTCCTTTAACATGTCCCTGACCTGTTTCCTTGCTCCTGCCCCATCACCACAGATATCACTTTACTAAGCATGAACTCCTTAAACTTGGCTTCATGATTCACTGCAAACCCAGGGAACACTCTTCCCCAGTATGCCCAGCACACAGACAGTGAGCAGCCAGCTCTTCCAGGTTTCTGAGGAGGCAATGCCGGACCGCTAAGGCAAAGTCTGTTGATGTAAATTTTTCACAAGATCTTATGGAGGAAGATGTGGGATGATAACACCTACAAAGCAAAATGCTTCCTATAACAGTAAAACAAGCTTAAAAGGGAGTCCAAACATTGGCAACAGGAACTCCCTGCACAAAAGCCTTTTGAGTCTCTAATGTTGGAGCTCCAACATGACTCATCCCTCCTGGCTATCTGCTGTAAAAGAGGAATGGGATAGGAAAGAATGAAGGCTGGGACATCCAATGCTGTCAACTTGTGTGGAGGACAACTGCAGAGACAGCCAGGAACAAGGCTACTTGCACAGGCCACTTGCTTCTCAATCACTCCAATGGGAATCCTACAGATCCAGCCACAGAAGAAGGGAGAAAATCAGCAATGAAACCTTTTTTTCTGTCTGACAAGGCTCTCTTGTTCCAGAACAAATCACTGTAAACAGTTAACAGTAAATCAGCTCTGAATCACAGAAAAACACGAGGTGTGAAGGCGACAGATAAACAGGGTTGGAGACGCTAGCTGGAATAACACGGCACATATGGTGAACGCTCCCTTCCCAGTTTATTCCAGCAGAGCAGATTAGAATAATCTTTAACCTGTCATATCATTTGTCAGCTGCATAAAGACATGCAGTGCCTAGCACTAAGCCAGTGCCAGCAGAAAGCACTGGCATCATGCGGCACATGGTCCCTCCACTTGCTGGGACAGAGGGGAGGACTGATAGCAGCTACTGCTCTTGCACTTTTTCACACCAGGGTGCTCTCCAAGAAAGGTGAAGGCCAATGCAATGGGCTTTATTGCTGGTAAATCAGGCATGGACTTTGGACTCCAGCTGTCAAAGTCTTAGCAACACACCAGATGACAAACCCCCATAAAAGAGCTTGAGCTTGTAGTTAAACTGCTCAAACATCACTCATTCATTGGGATTCCTAGGCTGTGATACTTTTCAAGAACTGCACTGGGCCCTCAACACAAGTACAGGTCAAATAAAGATCTAACCACCAGTCTTATAGAGAAGAGATTTAAATGATCAGAAATACTGTGAGCAGCGTGTCCCAAACACTCATGGGGGGTGCCTACACTACTGCATGGGACACAGGAGATGGTGGTGCCACTGGAAACATCTGAACAATAATTCTCAAGCAAAGAAACCTTCACATGAGAAAAAGAATGTCCCACATAACCACAGAAGAGACACTTAAATAAGTGACAAGGTGCTGGTTCCTTGCAGCTTTCTCTTTGCTGTGATGCTGGGGGCACTGGCAGTAGCATGGTTGGAAAGCTTGGGGGGAGAGTCTTGTCTGAGCAGAGCTGATAAAAAATGATGATGATATTGCACAGGAGCTGTGTCTGAAACAATGTCTTCCTCGTTACAGAGTCACAGAACAGTTTAGGTTGGATGGAACCTCAGAGATCATCCAGTACCAGGAGAGGTGTCTCCAGCTCCTCTAGGAAAGGAAAAATAACTGTTTGTGGACACTGAAGATAACTCAAAAGGACTAAAGGTCACCCTTAAAAAAATACTAACACTTAACACCGTCACTTCCCAGCCGTGAGTTCACCTGTGTGAGACACTCAGTGACAACACTGGTAAAGCAGGCAGCACGCGATACCCCTGTGCTAACTGAGGAGAGATAACATGACCAGAGATGAAATCAATACCTCAGAAACATGAAATGAAAATGAGTTTGAGACGGATCAAAGACAACAAACTGGTGTAGCCACAATAGCCTCATGGCAAAGCAAAGGAAAAGTAGCTTGCCAATGCCCACTGTTCTGTCCAAGAGTATCAAGTGATCTTATAACAGATAGTATTTCTTGCAAACCTTGTCCCACAGGGAAGTTGAGATATTCTTGGATTACCTGATCTAAACCAGTAACACTAGCTGAAGCATCTCTAACACAGCAAGGAGCTATTTTACTCTCCAGAAATGTCTCTTCTCCCTCGCCACCTGTAGATGCCAAAACACTTCCATAAACAGCCCATTTTGTGATATTTCTCCCTTCCAAAGTCTGCATCTTCCAAACAAACTGCATGTAGCAGAGGCAGCTGCTAGGAAACCCTTCTGAATCAGTGTAATCACCTCAATTAATGTTCAAACACATCATATAAAACACTTGACCATCCAGAGCAAGGAAAGGGCTCTTTCAACACCTCTCTTGGCACAAAGAAGTGAACAGGGAAGTAAAACCTCATTCGCTGCAAGACAAAAGGACTTAACCTCTGTGACATGAGGGTTGACACAGCAGTCTTTAGCAGCAAGGAAGAGATACTCATGGAGAGGAAGAATAAACAGCAGTTTCAAAGTGCTTAGGTGGCATTAAACAGAAGCAGAGCTAAGAAAATACCGCCCCAATCCACTTCTTGAGTATCACTTACTGTGGCAAAAGTCTCACCTCCCTTCCTTCCTGAGCTCCTGTTTTCCTTTTTCCCATCTGTAAAGTCAAGCCTTCCCAGCTTGTTGTTGTGTTTCTGTGCCTGTTATTTTGATCAAGTATCACAAATGAGTGGTCCAGAGGTCAGAAAGCCTCATGTTCCTCACCCAAGCCTTTGTTCCAACACTGACACCCTGCTCTCCCTAATCTAACTCACTGTCAGCCTCTGGCAGTGCCTTTGGGATGGGGAAAACTGTCTTCTCTGAAAAACATGGCCATACAGGGAGGTGGCACTGGGATCGTGTGAGATAAGCTGGGGACAGTGAGGAATCACAGCAGGGGAGACAAGACAGTGCGAAAAAGTCAGTGCTAACTTCAGCATCAAACCTTATTGCAGCCAGGGAGCCTCCTTCTTTGCCACCTTTCAGGAGGGAAGTGCTATGCGTGGGTTACATGGTGAGTAGTTGGGGGAGGTTGAAACAACTCAGGACAGTGACAGTAGAGTTCATACATACAAGGGCACTTGTGAGAGGGTTAAGTACAAGTGAGGTGCTGGGCTGCACTGCAGAACCTACGGGATAGGATAAAACAAGCTCTGTGTGCACCTCTGGGTTCAGTGATGCACGCAAGACTTTCAGAAAGGAAAAGACTTCAATAGCTTCTGATTCACCAACAAAGCAGTCATCCATTATGCAACAGAAGGGAGAAAGCTTGCTTTTACTAGGGCAAGACTAATTAACTCAAGTTATGTAGGATGAAAGGCCTTTTGGTGTGCTGGGTTTTAGCTGAGGTTCCCAGGTATGCATCAAATACCTGAGGTCAGTGCAGCAAAGAGGCGTTGGCTGTTTCCTGGTCAGAGAATAACGACTGTAAAACAAGGGATCCTCTCAGCAAGTGCATTTCTCACATGGGGCAGCATTTCAGATCAGAATTGACCAAGCTGCAGATAGAACGATAAACGTCCCAAAGGCAAAATGACTTGGGAACTGCAGAGCAGTCCACAGTCCAGTCCAAACAGGCCGACACCTCCCCAGTGCCTCTGCCCAGCAGCTGCTGGTCATTTGTATCTCCTCACCAATGGCACAAACTGCTGACAGATAAGGAGCCTACACTCAGACTGCTATCACTAAGTTCATTCTTGCAGGGAATTGTGCTCCATTAACTGCTGCTTCTGCTTCTCCAGCCCCTAAAAGAACTCCTGTACTGCACTGGTCAACACTTTTGGATCATACTACTTATCAAAATACAACCAATGAAGGTTGTAGACTGAAACTCTACAGCAGTAAGGCACATGTGCTAACAGCATGTTAGAGACATCTTGTCACGAGGCAAAGCTGAGAAGTGTCCTGGACCCAGTGGAGAGTCAGCAAGACGGGATCGCTCGAGCACTAGGGTAACACACTCAAGAGGCTCAGGGTATATTGCTGAGACGTTCTTCCTTATAACTTTGCCTCAGTGAGACATGTTCTTTTAAAAGATGTTCCTTCCTTTGAGTAGTGGAAGCAAAAAGAAAGAACCGTATTTCCATGCTGTTCCAGTTCCAAACTAGAATTTGGGATGCCAGGATGTGACCGACCACATTAATCACGCGCAGGCTCACCGTGCTGAGACTACCAAGCATTACTGCCCTTGAACTGCTGATATGCACCCACTTCAGCCATACAGGCTGGACATGGGAAAAGACAAGGCACTTCCTCTACAACACTGCCTGCTCACATTGCAATTTATTTACCTTTTGCTGTCTCCCAGAACAAAACACAACTAGAGGACACAGGTAGCCAGGCAAACCATGGGATTTCCTGTCCTAGGAGGGGCTGGATTAGATGGTCTCTTCCAACCTTAATCTAGATATGAGGTTTTCTACTGCATTTTCAGAAAATTCCTGATGCTCTAGATAACTGCACTAATCTTGATACTTGTTTTAAACAGCAGAGCTAAAGCCTGAAAGCCATATGTGCAGTAACACCCACCCAGGACAGTCAGAAGAAAGAACCATTTAATTTAGGAATATGAAATGACAGCACTGTCAGTTATATGAAGGTAACTTTGCACAATGTACAAGCTTAGGCTTCTCCTACTCTTTTGTTCCCTCTTCTTCATGTTTTAAGACAAATTCCTACATATTACAGCACCAGCGCAGAGAAACATCTTCTCCTGAATGCATAGACCAGAGAGTATGTCTCAGTCACATGAGAAACACCACTCACTCCCCTTCCCTTTTCCTGCTCTTCTGCTGTAAATGGTTTTGAGCCAAACCATAGAACACACAACTACACCAGTTTAGGAGGGTCTCTAACCCTGCAGTCTGGCTTGATTTGTCAGGTATGTCTGTCCCTGCTGGTCGGGATACAGATTGTTCCAGCTTGGCTTGCAGCAAGCATTACGTATTGCACATCACTGGTGGTGTGGGGAAAGAAACAATCGAAAGCACACATACAGCTACCTGGTATTACGTGGCCTTATTCATTAACAGGAGGGGGAATGGCTACTTACTTGGAAGGTGTCCGTTTGGAAACCGCAGTCAAACACGTAACTGAAAGATTTTCAGACACGCGTAGCTGGTTTTGGTAAACACGGTCCTGTAAAGTCATCACCCACACTGTATCCTAAAGCTCCAGTAGTGGCAAAGTCATGCAGATAACATTGGGATAACCACTTAGACAACTGAAAATAAAAGAGCAGTGAGACCTCACTACTTCGTAGCAGAAACTACTGCAACAGCTTTTGGAAGTGTGATAATATTTTCACTAAGTTCTTCCAAAAGCAGAGAGAAGTGTTTTCCCCCATTTTACTTACATGAAAAATTCTGAATGAAAAGGAAGGGTACACTGGATAGAAGCTGAAACAGATTATCTACCCAAAACTATCCCAAAGACAGCAGCACCCTGTTCAGCCATCATTTACTCACAGCATGAGACCTGCGGAGTCAGCCCTAGCATTGGCCTTTAGGGGGAAGGTTCCTTACTTTGCTTTGTTGGGTTTTTTAACTGGAAAGCCATTAATGTTTGTTCCAAGATCTACAGCAGGGTAAAACAAGGTGCCTGTCAGTCCTTCAGTGTGCTGATGGGCCAGGGCATGGCTGTCCAGGCAGCCTTGTAGGGTTCTGCCTTCTTCTGGAATGGGGTCCATACCAGAGCTATTAACTGCTGAGGTCCTGACCTCACTGTGACTAGCTGTGCTTCTCTGCCCTGCCCTGCCCTCCTGGGCCATGCCATCAGACTGGTACGGTTGGCTCCTACCTGTTCTTCAGGCTAGCCCAAGCACCCTCTGCAGAGAGTCAGCCTTTCATTATCTGCCAGCACCTGAGCAGCCAGCTGGGGCAAATGTAGCCACAGAGCAGCTGGTCATCCCTGCCTTAGGCTGTACCTCAAAATGGGATGAGTGCTCTGCTCTGTATGCTAAGGAGGACATGTCATTTAGGGAAGCAGCATTCCAGAATCCAGAATTAAATGTAGTTTGCCATGGGAAAAGAGACTGTGTCTTTGGAGTAAGGAGACAAGACTTTAATCTCAATGTTTAATAAGAAACCAGTAAACCAGAGGACAGAAGTTTCCCAACTCCACTTGATTGAGATCTCTAATTAGCTCATGAAGCATTTTACTGAAAGTATAATTTTATATGTGCAGCAAAGTAAAAGGTACTGATTAATTGCAACTCATTAAGTGTAAGTTGTTTAGTAATTAGAAAAAATGAATGCAGATATGGCGAGGTTGGTGCAGACGAGTGTCTCATTTCCAATAGCAACCAGCCTGCTCAAGCAGCAGAGGAGTAATCTGGAATTACTCCTGACCTGGGGGGCACAGGTAGTCAGACCACACATCCCTACTTTTCTGGAAGAAATGTTATGAATCAGAAGTAATGGATGACCAGGCTGGACTATCAGTGGTTGTCTCCACCCATCAACTATTAAAAGTTCATGTCTAAAACAGCATTGTTATGGTACCTCGAGTCCTTGAGGGCGTATATGCTTCATCACCTGTTCCCATGTATGTGTTACAGTTCTGCTAATACTTCTGCAAAAGTAAGCCAAGACAGTCACACTTCACCTCTTAAGGAAGTTGTATGCAAAGCAAAGGGCAAACCAAAGTCCTAGCACAGCAGCGTGTCCTGTGAATGGGATCACCAAACATTGTCATCACTCACCTCAGCTAGGACACTGGCAGAATATTCTCTGCATTTTTACTGTTAATCCTACCCATGGAATGCAAATGCCCTCAGAGAAACTGACTACGTTTTAGCCAATCCCTTTCCTGTTAAAGGAAGCAGCATCCACAGACACAAGTCTCCTAGAACAGCATCTTTCCAAGAAGACTCACATGTCATTGAACCAGATTTGTCCCTCACAGCTGGCTGCCAGGGATTTTTACGTCTTTACAGGAGTACTATGTGGTGATTGACCACAAACCCCAGCACACAACAAGACAGGGGTGCCCCATGGTATCTGGTGGCAGTTGTATAGCAAAAGGTTTTCTACAAAAGCAGGCATCAAATTTGGGCAACTCAGGGGCTGGAGTTTGTAGCTCAGTTATGACTTAACTACCAATAGCTCACACGAGCGTAAAAGCCACCTGAGAAGAAGCATTTCCCTCCCACAGCACCACTGGTGAATTTCCCTACAAAAACTATGAAGTCTGAAAACTTTACACAAGTGAATTCTTTTCTGGATCTGAATGGCCACACTGTACTCCCACTCCTCCACAAAGGAAGTGAAGAGCTTCTTTATATTTCCAGCCTACTCTGTTTTTCTCAACAAAATACAAATGAGAGGACCGTGTGAATTATTAGCAGATGACAACAGAGAGCTAGCAAGGTATTTCAAACACTTGTGCCTCTCCTTCCTACAGGAATTCCTCAGCAGTGCATGCAAAGTCAGGCTTCGGACTGCCGCCACCCTCCGAGTCAATAATTAGAGCTGATTAAATCACTGTTCAGAAGTGGAGGCTTTTTCATATTCCTTCCCCTCTCTTTCCCTGGGAGAGCATTTGGCCTGACCATCGGTGATGGGGGCTTCAGGCCTTGTTCTGAGGGCAGCTAATGCATCAAGCAAGAACCTTTTCCCCTCTCAACACGTTTCCAGTAGCACAAGCTCACGCAGGAACCACGCAGCCCAGTGGAAACACAGGTGCTATTTACTTCGGAATGGGAACAGACATGTAATCAGGAAACCTGCAAATAGACTCAAGTTTTAGTCGTGCTCCGATGTTAACTACCATTTCACATTGAAAGCAAGTCTTGTTTACCATAAACACTTTGACCAACCCCTCCTCACCCACCCACAACGCCGCCCCCCCAACAAAGAGGTGAACAGAAGGACACTGAGGGAGTCCAGGACCACTGCTTCACAACATGCTTGGTGTGACCACGCAGATAGAGTCCATTTGCATCATTTTACTCCAATAAATTCTGAATTTGGCAAACAATCTCTGCCAATCCAATGCAAGAGAGAACAATTAAACAATATGAGTTGGTTTCAGTGCAGTTCAAAGATTGTATTTGACAACTGATGTTGGAAAACCTACTGAAATTGGAACAACAGTACTAAGCTTTAAAAACAGCAACTTGTGAAAAGCAATCAAAAATACAATTGTAAATAAAAGTATTAAAAGTAATACAGAAAAAGTGAACCGTGGCCAGCTGGTCGATCAGCACACACTTTCCTATTTGCTTCTGAATTTAAATCTATCAGTTCTGAGCTGCGATCAGTTCAAAAGGTAGGACCATTTCAAAAGGTAGGGTCAAGCACAGCATCTGACATCACACAAACTGGGGTAGTCACGTTTCCCACAGAGGTGCAGATGGCTCCCAGTGATGCCACAGGGAATTACCTGCACCAACACTGAGCACAACAACCTCTTTGGTTTGGACGTGACTCTGCGTCTCACGCTGTCTCTTATGACTGCCATCAAAATGGACACAAGCAGCACAGACACCAGCAGCAGCTCCTTCTTAAAAACAATAAGCACAGCACATTCCCCCCCAACCCGAGCCAGCTCCCCACAGGAAGTGTTCCAGGCTAAGCCACACAAACAGTGAGCTTGTGAATGACAGGACATCACGTGTTCCATAATCTACAGAACCAGTGGGGTACTTACAAGGTTTCTTAAACAAATTGATCATGCCTACAATTTCAGACGAAGTCAGAGAAACTTCAGACTTGGTCTTCTCTGAGGAAGAAACAAAAGCCATGAAATCACCAGAGAGAAGGGTTGGTTTGGCTTTTCTTGCTGTTAAGAGAACTCTGAAGAGCATACAGTAACGTGATAGGAAGACTGTAGTAACAAACAGCCTTACAACTCAAGCTGAGTGAGTGTTTCAGCACTCTCCCTGTGCAAGATGCTAAGGGAGGTTCTAAGCAGCGAATGACACTGCGATTTCCGACTGATAGTTAAGCCCTCACGACTGATGGTTCATGTGCTATTCATTCAGTCCATTAGCTTATATAACTGCTTTTTGCTCAGTCTTCCCCAGCTACAGAGCCAAAAATAGCTTACCTTTTCCACAAGGGCAACGAGGTCTACCTGGAATGCCGGGCAACTCGTTATAGGTGCTATGAGCAGCAGCAGCAGCTCTCAGAAATTCAGAAACGTTATCATCCACACTCTTAGCTTTATGAGAACAGCTTCATGTCAATAACTACCAAAAAAAATTGTGCCAGCTGCCAGTCTTTTCTGAGGCATCTTATAGCACCATGGAACAGAGACAAGCATTAAGCAGGCTGTACTCTTGTCATAAAAGAAGCAACAGTGATGCAAACCCCTCTTAGAAAGCAGTAAAGTTTTGAACGTAACACCTCAAGCTGATCTCATGATGCAGTTCTGCCAACATGGGCTGTACCAAAGCCTGTTTCAGGGCTTCCCCGTGCTCTGGATAAACTTCCCATGGCTTCTTTTGCAGAGGTACCTGTCTTTCATGAATGGGCCACAGCAATCAGGATTTAAGGGAAGATATACCCAGTACAGGTGGGCTCCCAGCTCTGGGGTTTGGCATACAAAGCCGGGGTCTAATTGTCCAATTTCCCAGGAATCTGGTAGCTTCCAGCGCAGTGAAGGTCTGTGCTGGAAACTCATGTTTTGATGCTGTCTTGTCAATCCTCTCATCTAGTTTGCTCAAAATGATGCCTCATGAGTTTTACCCAAAGCCCAGCAAGAGGTGGCTCAGTTCAGGCCATCACATACCAAAGGTGCTTAGTGCGAACTGTGCTTCTCACAAACCTCAGGATCTAGCGAAAGACTTGACTTTCTTCATGTAAAACCAAAGAAATTTAAGGTTTAAACAGAGGTCCTTGTGACACTTGCATATCAGCTACAGAGACTTTGGAAGTCAGTCAGACAAAGCCTTTAAGAGAGGAGTTTTGAAATTAATACAGCATTTAATAATATCTGACTTCTTAAATCTCCCTCTGTCAAGTCAATTAGAAACACAGTTCATTTGGAGAAACACTGCAGAATCCCAGTGGTAAAGCACTGGGAACACAGATAGACAGAAACGTTTCCCACGTTTCCCCACGTCACCAGCAAATGGGATTGATCTGAAAATGAGAGAAGATAAACTAGGAAGCTCGAGAGTAATGTCCTCCTGCCTCTCTCTCCTTTGAGGTATCTCACACTGATTTTTTTTGGTAGCTGTATCAAGACTCATGTGTAATTATGACTTCAGCAGCTTCTTTCTTCAGGGACACATTTTATTTCATTAACGAAATGTTCTCAGGAGCCACAAGAATGACTTTCACCCAGTTTCATTTTTAATTAAAAAAGAGTTTTAAAAAAAAAAAAGAAAAAATAGAAGACAACTAGAAAGATGAGACTACTCTGTTCCAATGTAATTGGCTGTCTGAACTATCTAAAGGGGCTGCTGCTTCCCATCCAGCAGCTGGCAGACCAAGAATCCTCGCTGCAAATCAACTGTTTCACCTAGCCTCCTCAAGCCTTCCTCCCACTGCACTACACTAGTTCTGGTACCCCTCCTAACAGCTAGCAAGTCAACATCAATCCAGACTGTAAGAGCTTACAGCAGGGCTCAAATCCAGGCTACACTCTGTGGATCACAGCTGTGATCACACCCCTGGACGCATTCTGCAGCTATTCCAGCCCTTTGCAGTTCTACCCCTTCAAACTCTATGAGTGAGATCCACCTTGAAGCCAAACAGATGGACACTAAAATAATGAAAAGCATAGTAGGTGTCAGGGGGTACCTTCTAGAAGGACTGCACTCTCTAACATCAGCGTTGGAGACACAGGAATCACCATGGAACAATCTCCTAGCCAAGGACAATTAGCTGGATTTAATCATCTTACAAGGTTACCAGAAGGGGCAGAAGGGCTTGTTGCAATAGCAACTGAGAGTCAGCATCATCAGACAACAGGCATGAAGACAAAGTGATGGACAGTCCTGAAATGGAGAGGTAGAAACCTCTCTTCCTGTAACGTCCTATTATCAGCTTTATCTCAGTCACACCCAAACTGCCTGTCCCCAGAGCCACAGCCTTTCTCAGCTTAAGCAGGGATTAACACTTAAAGCTTTGCTTACACTTCAGAACATTAAACAGGAGAGGATTAAAAGTGGAAGTGACAAATCTAAACTCTGCAAAGTTTGAAGAGAAAAATTGAGGGTTTTTTTTTTTCCAAAAGGACTAACATGAAAGTCGGTTGGGTTAGTCAGAGAGTGTGATGCAGTAGACATTTTAAAGGTCCTAGTTATTCCCCAGATAACTCCAGTTCAACAATCAGGCTTGTGGGGTGTTTTGCTTCTACATTTTATTCTGTAGAGTTTAGTTAAATAACTCACCTCACTGAACTGGTATCAATGCCACTCACTGATGAAAGTTTCCCCCCTTCTCTCCAGTTTAGCTGACTTCATAGTTAATCTTGAACTCTTTTGGGTGTGACAAGAGCCTGAGGCAGTAGGACATGTATCTGAAGATACTAGAGCTTATTAAAGTAGCCATGGATTTGGGGTAGGCACTAGACTTGTAACTGGGGAAACATGCTTGGTTAGAAAACTTACCTGCTCATAAAAACCCCCACAGATTCGCAGCTCAGGGTGACCACGCTGCGTGCAGTCAGCTAGCAAAAGGGATCCAGTGAAAGAAAGCGGCAAAGAAGCATGCAGAAATCACTTTGGTGGAAGCTGGGAAGTTTCTGAAGGGTGGTTAATGATCCCATAGATAACATGTATGCTTTAGAAAAAGCATGATCCTAAAGCATACATGTCATCTATTGAAAAAGCACGTTCCGCAGGAACTGCTAGAGAGGCAAGAAAGAGGGCTAGTGTAGCTGGACTTCTGTGTCTCACTTGTCCCTTAAATGCTGGAGGCCCAAAAGGAAAAAGCTCTCAAGTTAGTGTAAGAGATTTGACAATCTATGTTGCTTGCAGTGGTACACACGGTCAGCCACGTCTAATCCTCCTTCAAACCCTTCTTGGTGCCCACCAAGTGAACTCTGAAAACATTTCTCACTTCTTCAGGAGTGGACAGGTGACCCGCTTTCAGACAAACAGTCCCAGCAGCATGGTCCTCAGCAGCAGCAAAACAGGAAGGGTTGAAGGGAGCAGCATCCCTAGGGGATGTGTGTCCTGCCCCAAAGCAAGCACCGACTGCAGAGGGCTACCAGTACTCCCCACAACACCCTCTGCTGAAGGCAGGGAAAGTCAGATTCCCGATTTCCATCACAACACCTCTCTGAAGCCCTGGTTTGGTGCAAGCCAAGACACAATGCTAATTTTTTAAGGTGTTTAGCAAAACTCTCACTTGGGAAGAAGCATCTCTTGTATTAACCAACATCTTTGCACCAAAGTCAAACCTGGCAGCTGTCGCTTCTTAAGCCACAAACCCTGTCCAGTCTTGCTTCATGATTGTCCTATCTCTGAGCAGCTAAATTTACAGCAGGGTGGCTGAACTAACAAACTCAGGTTGCCTTGATTCTGACATTTCAGAAAAATTCTGTTACACAACCAGAGCAGAAATCAAAACACCCGAGCAGCTGAAAGAGTGGAGCTGAATAAGAAGCGCTACAGCAAAGGAACAGATTTAGAAATAATGAGGTCACCTCACACCTCAACACACATGAAGTTATTCTCCTCACTCAAATAACTTCACATTCAGTAGTAGTCACAGCACAAAATAACACATCGCTTTAAAGAGACAGAAGCATTTTCAATACTTTGAGTTGGAAAAATGAACACAGAACAATTACCCTCATGAGTTACCCTCCTAGCTTTCTCCTGGCTTTAGAGATGAAGGGAGAATTAAGGAGGGAGAAAAATGTTCCCGTCCTCCTCATCCTCTCCAGATGGCAGAACCCTAACACAAGCAAGTGGCTGTCGTCCTGAGCAGGAGCGCGATTGTGGCCGTTATGGTGTTTCACAAGCATCTTGGTCCCGGTTGAGCTGACAGCATGGTAGATCTCCTTGTCACCAGGTATTCTGTTTTTTCAACATTTCTCATTCCAGAAACCTAGAGTTTCTTATCTATTTAACAAGGGAGAGATACAAAGTATCGTCACACAGATGCAAAATTCCACCTGATGTGGTCTGGCAGTGCTGCTGTTTGGGGTTCCTGGGGAGAGCAGAGGAGACAAGGACTAGGGGGAGGCAGATGGCAAGGAGATAGGTGTTCAGGTGACTGAAGGAGAATGAGCAGCAAATGAGTAGACAGGAAAGCAAAGTAAGGGATCAACACAAGATCACAGCAGCCTGAATCTTCATTGGATGGGTCATATCTGTGCAGCCACGAGATGGGTTGTTCGTTGCTGGATTTTTTTGGAAAAAGACCCCAGAGACCATGCTTTTCTGAAAGAGAGGAGTGCAGCAGTCAACATCTAATAAAAGAAAGTCCTAGATGTCAGAACTGCTCCGAAAGCACGACTGCCTACTGAGCTAAAGCATGACAGTGCCATCCTTAAAAGGGAGGTTGTATCTGAGCAGACACAGATTGGAGTCACTGACTCATCCACCCTGGGCCTTTAAAGCAAAACGGTGAAGAACGAAGGGCTGACTGGAGGAAAAGAGAAGGGAGGAATATAAGGAGGTTGAGGGGATTTAAACAAGATTAGCTACATTCGAGCCCTGAATGAAGATTAAAATTACTGCCTCAGAGATTTCTGGGATATCTGAAGTCAAGTTAATGAAAAGAGCAGAAAACTGTCAGCACCTGAGCTTGGATGACGACTTTTCTGGGGACAACGTGCAGCAGTATTTTAACTCCTTAGAACTACCACTACACAGTACACCCAAGCTTCTCAAAACCTAAGAAGCAACCAGCAGTTAGTGCAGGCATCCAAAAATCTCAGTTCCCATTCCATGTTAACTGAACCATTTATTTAAATACAAACATTTCTCCCCCCAGAGTCTGTTCATCCACCTTGCTGCCACCAACAGAGTCAAGCACTCCTAAGGATGGTGATCAGTCTGGGTCTGTTCTGTTGCACTAACAAGACAAACACCGTTGGCTGA
Source organism: Phoeniculus purpureus (assembly GCA_028565055.1). Taxonomy (NCBI): domain Eukaryota; kingdom Metazoa; phylum Chordata; class Aves; order Bucerotiformes; family Phoeniculidae; genus Phoeniculus; species Phoeniculus purpureus. Next base: position 25,890 of record JAOXOE010078899.1, read on the forward strand.
ATGATCTGGGACAACCTTGCTCGCCTCCCCTTTTGCTAGTTGATATACAGGTCTTTAAAGCCAGAGAAACGACTGTTGTCTTCTGTTTCTTTGCAGATTAAGAGGCATTTCAGTCTCCTTAGGAAATGCTTTTTTGCTGTTCAGTACCTCTTCATGCATACTCACAGTCTCTTCCAACTGAATGAACTATAGGGTTTGTAGGCGTCTCCATTTACACCTTTGTATGGACATCGCAAAGACTACATTTCCCCATGAATCACAAGTTTTTAAGCCATAGCTGGTAAGTGACAATCTTTTAAGATGTATTATCTGGTCTGTTAAATTTAGAACTACTGGGCCAGCTTCCCTGGAAAGGTGCTGTTTCCATGAGGGCATCTGGGAATAAAACTGGGGAAAATGCTTCAGCCTATTTAATCACACTCCAGCACGCGTCAAACAGACAGTGGTGTTGTCACTAGTGACCTATGCAATGAAGACTCCAAAACCCTAACTCAGAAATCAGTTTAATTTATCCTCAAGCAGCTTCTTAAATTAGAAACAATACTTTTTTCTCCTTGTGCTCTAGTTTTCCATAGTTCCTTCTTATGTTTCTGTCACTGGAGACTTCCTCATGCCAGCTTTCTTTTCAGAGCTTAAGACAGGAAATCTCTAAAGTTTGGGAATGGAGAAGATTGTCTTTTGAATCCTTAAATATCAGAAGGAACTTCTTCACAGTGAGGGTGACAGAGCATTGGAACGGGCTGTCCAGGGAGGGTGTGGAGTCTCCTTCACTGGAGATGTTTAAAACCCACCTGGCCGTATTCCTGCATGACTTGGTCTAGGTGAGCCTGCTCTGGCAGGGGGATTGGACTAGATGATCTTTCGAGGTCCCTTCCAATCCTTAATGATTCTATGAAAGATAGTTTTGTCTTTCAGTGCTACCTTTAACTTTTCCTGCGAGGCTACAGAAGAGTGAAGGAAGCAGGGTTGGTTGCTTGGTTGGAAGTCTCTGGGTTGGTTGGTGCTGGTTAACATTGTTTAAAAGTTGGTTAAGTGTTTTCTAGGACAAAACATGGCCTGAGAAAATTTAGATTCAGTATCAGAAGAAGTTTCTCAATGAGGTGCCTTGAACAAGTGGGCACACATGTGAAGTGTAAGAGTATTCGTCCTGAGATGTTGCTCAGAAATTAACAGTTCTGCACTAGAAGAGGAAAGACAAAATAAATCAAATACTGTTACTTCTTAGAGCCAATTTCTAGTAGTCTTGTTCACAGAATCAAGCTGAACGTTGCTTTAGCTTGAAATAATGGGGAAAAAGAAAAAAAGAAATGGAAGAAAGGAAGAAAACATGAAATCAAATGCTGCTGTAAACCCCTGTGACTTAGGCTTCCTATACAAATGCTTGGATCTTACTAGCCCAAGCAATCCAACATACTCCAGGCGGTGTAAGAAAGGCACTGGGAGACCCGTCTGCAGCAAGAAGAAACTGCAAGATCAGCCTAGGCAGCTATGATTTTCACACACACATTTCTTGCAGTAATTTGTAAGGAAGGAGGAGGCTTCCTTTGTGAATAAAATGAAAATGTGTTCTGTCTCTTTAATCTACCACTGAAACCCCAGTTTTTTTGTACAGTACCTGAATCATTGGTACCCACTACCTCAGAGTTAACGTTTTGGTTACTATCACTTTCAGCTGCAGCCATTGGGGGGGGCAGTTTGTGGGTAGTTTTGTGTTGTTTTGTTATTCAAGTGTTACTGAAACAAGAAATACAGGACAACATACTCACACCACCACTGAAATCAGATATGGTCAGGCAGTGAAATGGGCTGCCCATGTTAGCGGTTCAGTTCTCATCCCTGGATGTGTTTGTAAGTCACAGAGATGTAGTGTTGGGGGATCTGGTTTAGGGGTGACCTTGCAGAGTAGGGTTGATGGTTGGACTCAATGATCCCAAGGGTCTTTTCCAGCCTGAATGATTCTGTGATTATATGATTCTGTGATGTTAAGCTTCCCTGATTGTTAAATCATTG
>JAOXOE010078910.1:0-27898 GCA_028565055.1 Phoeniculus purpureus
CGCGCGCGCTCGGGCCGTGCTGGCCTCGTCGCGGTGCCGGGGCGGCCGGGCGGGTGCAGGCACAGCGCGGCGGGAGCTCGGCGGGAGGGGCCACGGCGGCAGTGGCAGGAGGAGGAAGGTGAAGGGGCAGGGTCGGCGCCCGCCTGCCCTGGAGCCCCGCAGCTCCCCGAGGTCGGTCTGTCCCTAGAGTCCACAGCGGAGGTTCGAGACCGCGTTAGTGCGGAGCTGATTTGTTCCGGCAAAGCGTTTCTCCGGGGGATCGTGCTTGGCGCCGCCCCCGAGTCCCGCTGCCGGCAGAGCTGCCACCTCTCTGTGCTGGTTGCAGAGACCCGGGTGTCTCTGTGCGGGCTCGGCTGACTGAGGGGCCTGTGAGCAGCTGCTGACGGAGGAGGTGCTGCGTGCGAGCGCTGTGGGCATCTCTGGTGGAGGAAATCCCCAGGTACAAAACCAAATCAGAAACGGCTGCCGAGGCAGCTAGGACTCGGTCGGTCGGTCGGTGATTCCCGCCGCAGCGGTGGTGCCGTGTGTGCGGGGAGAGGGGACAGGAAGGTGGGGTTGGAATCTCTGCCAGAGGAGCTTCTCGGGGCAGGTACGTGCCTGCGGTGCCGGGGAGTTGCAGCTTATCTCAGCCCTGTGTCTGTTTAGGATCACAACACCTGCCCTGCAGCTGGCTCCCGGGGCACTGCTGCCAGTCCTGGTGATGATGCCCAGTGCCCGGTGTGTATTGCACGCACTGAAGTTCCTGGCTCTGCCCCCTCTGCTGGGCTGGATGGGTACGAGCGAACAGCCCTGCGCTGGGGGTGACTGCTTTTCCTCTAAGTTTTTGTGGGACAATGCCAGCTTGGCGGCTTAGCCAGCACTCGGAGCACCCTGCCTGTAAGACAGCCACATCCCACTTCTATGTAGTTGTATACAGGAGGTAGAAAGGAGCAAAATGGGCTTTGGCTGGTCCCAGGTGCCCTCTGATACAGAGGACAAGCTGTCAGGAACTGGAAGTACAGGTGTCTTCTGTTTTCCTTCACCACAGAAGAGTTTTCATGGTCTGTATACTTACTCTGCAGTAACTTGCATGGACAATCGTGAAGTTGTGGAAGCTCGGTTTGCCTTGTATAAAACTTAGTGAATTGTTTCTTTGAACAGAGTGAAGCCTTGGGCTTGTTTTTGTAGGAAAATAGCCCAGAATAGCTATTCCTTACTGCCTTGAAAACAATTTACCCTGACAAAGAAGCGGAGGCAAAGATGAGCTGCCGCCTGCTGGCTCCTTAAATTTTTGGGCTTTTCGAAATGTCTGGTAGGTCACTGGCCAGGACAACCTGGTTCCTGAACCTCACCCCAGGCTTGAGATTTAGAAGGCACAGGTCAGTTTTTGAGAGCAAAAGAAAAAGAGTGTTGGGCTGTTCAGCAGAGTTCTTTTAAGGCATTAACATCCTAAAGAGCCTGCTGGGATTATGGTAGTGTTTATGTTTACTAATTTTTCTCCCAGATTTGGAAAGTAAAGGTAGCTCCTTCAAGTGCAGTACAGTCTTCATACCCAGTTCTGTATAATCTTACACAGTGGAAATGAAAATTGTTGCTATTGTAGGGGTTCCCTGGGGAAAAGCTCAGATTAGGCTCCTCCAAGCAGCTGGGATGGTCTGGGGCCTTGACTGCTGCAGGAATGCTGACAGCACTGTGAACCCCCCTGCTCTGAGTCGGTTCACCCAGAGGCTGGAAGAAGGCTGCAAAGGAACAAATGAGATTAAAGTGAACTCTGTGAATGTGCTGGCCAAAACCGGCTCGGTTTGTTTTTCATGATGTCACTTCTATTTTAAAATTGAAGCTACAGAAACCATTTACAGTGGACTTTAACAGGACTGTAGTTTCCTGTGGGTAATGCATTTCTGAAGGCTTACTTCTAGTAGGGTCCCAGTGTTCTGAAGAATAGAAAATCCTTTTGGAAAGAAAATTGGAAGCTAGCTATTTTTATTTCTCAGTACTCACATTCTCTCTGCTTAACAGACAATTGAAATTTGATTGATTGGGAGTGAAATTTGATTGATTTGGTTCCATTTTCCTAAATGTTTCTTATGGGACTACGAAGTTGCTAGAATGAAAAACTGACTTTATACTTAAGGTATCTGGAAAAAGATTTTGACTTTCAGCATATGTAGTGTTTTCATGCCAAGGAGGGAATTTAGAAAAAAACAGAGCTCAGCTCATTAAAAGAAAAAGAGAAAAGTGTTTGCAAAGCCAGAACTGATGGTTGCAGTTTTGCCTACGATTTGCGCTGCAGATATCCACCTTGGAAGTAACTGCTGCTTTGAATGTCTTGTAATCTGTTCTGCATGTGTTGTCTCTGTGCTGCCCTGCTGCAGTGCATGAGGGAAAGCAAATAGAGCACCAGATGTGCTTACTGGGAGGTGGAGTGGCTTGTTTGATTAGATTAGGGCTTCAGCTGGCCTCTCTGCCCTTTTCAGGCAACAAGAATTCCTCACACCATGTTTTTTTTAACAGGATTTTAGCACGGATTTTTGTCGCAGATGCTGTGGTTTTGTTTGTAGGGAATGTTTGTGAAAGTCATTGGCAGTAGTCCAGAGGTGCTAGTCAGTGCTTACCGAGCCATCTTCATGCAGTACAGATGTGCTAGGCAGCGCTCACCAGGCCATGTCCATGCAGTACAGATGTGCTAGGCTGTGCTTGCCAGACTGTGTCCATGTGGTACAGATGACACCAGGCAGTGCTCACCATCAGAAATTGTTACAGGTGTCTCACGTTAAAGCTGTTTTTGTATTTTAAAACTACTTGTGATTGATATTCACATTAGAAAATATGTCCAAAACATCTTTAAATTGAGATTTGCCAGGCCACATCTGATTCTCATCTTGCTGAAACTCTGTTACTCTTCCTTTATTTTTCACTTTTTTTTCACAGTGCAAACACTGTGGCTCAGGATTTAAACTGGCTACTACTGTAGAAACAAGTGTGACTAAGGGCTATGACCTGAATGTTAATTAATATATTATAAAGGATGAGTAGATTTCCAATGTAAAACATACCAGTGCAGTAAATAAAAGGTAATTACTTCTGGATGACAGCGTTTTACAGCTATTCATGGAGAGAAAATATGTAATGCATGGTTATGTAGTGCTACTCTCTGTCAGATTCAGGGGAACATTATTCTGCAGCCTGCTAACTATTCTGCTCCTTATAATTACCCCTTAAAACTACAGCTTTTAATATTTGAATGCAAATGGCCATGCAGAAATGTGGCGAATAGCAGCGTCTTGCTGTAGGATCCAGACAGCACAGGCTGGTCTCAAACAATGCTGTGTAATCAGCTGCAGGAAATGTCTTTCTCTCATGATAGTGTGTAAGTGTAAGGCAGGGCAAAACATTAATGCTTTGGGAATGAGACGTTAGTATGCAGATCATGTGGCATCTGCTGCTGCTGTCAGCTAATTGTCCCTCAGCTCTTATGCACCTAGAGAAACAAATACCACGAGACTAGGAAAACTGTAGGAGGGAGCACACTAGACCATGGAGACACTCCTTTAGTTATTTTTGGAATGCAGCTTTGAAAACACAAGCGTGCTACCGTCTGCATTTTATGCAGCCATTAAACGTGGATGTTCTCAGCTCTGTGACCTCTTGACAAAGGTACAAGCTCTTCCAATGTAATTTGATTTAGTTCAGAGAAAGCCGGACTCTAGTCTTTTTGGGTGATTTACCATGAAATTAAGAGTTCTTCCTCACTTCTATTATGATTGAGGATCTTTGCCTAAGTAGGTAGTTCAGCGTAGGTGTTGAGTTCTGTTGGTGCCCATTGTGGTTTACAAGTAAACTCTAGTGTTTAGATTAGTATTATTTTTTGAAAGCAGACATTCTGAAAATATCTGAACAAGAAAGTTATTTACAGCTAAGGACTGAAAATTTACCGATCTTGATAACGCAGTTATTAAAGCCAGCTTTACTTTGCATTTAAATTTGGCTGAATGGCGTGGATGAGCCTTTATGCACTCATGTCTGTTCAGTGTCTCATTAAAATAGCACTGTATGTGACTGTGAGAGCCAGAGAGACCTTTCCGATGTAAACAACTGAGGGGAAGGAATCCCATAAGCAGAATTCTGTGATGTAGTATGTATATATGGCCCTTCTTTCCCTTTTACTCAAGAGAAAATAACCTCAAATTGTTCAGTTTCTGAAGTATGGAATAGGTGTGGATTTGAAGTAATGCAGTTAGTGTGTGTGGTAGGAGCATCTGGACTGGCAGGTGTTGAAGCACTAATAGCACTTACTTGGTGTCTGATCTGTGGGGAGTATTTTTATAGAGCTGAGAAAGGGCTTCGGGAAGCTAATGAACCTGAGTGTATGGGTCTGGTGCTTGCTCCCCAAATGCATTACAGGTACTCTGCTCACTGCTGAGTGTCATTCAAGCAACTTTTTCTGTGAGTGCTCACCTTGAAGCAAGAGTTTGGCTTGACAAAAGGAGAATCCCAGAACTTCTTACAGAAGAATGAGATAACTCAGCATGTCTGTAAGAAGTCCTGTATAGACTGTCTATCTTTTGAAGGATTCCCATTTCCTCTAAATATTATACTTAGTGAGTAGTTGTGTAGTCTGTATGTGTGTTTTTTCTATAGTAGGATTGGCTGGAGCGCTGGTACCTAGGAGCTGTATTCCCTTTCATCCAAGTGTTTTCATTCTCCTCAGACAGAACAGAATGTTACTCCAGTGGTAATGCTATAATAGACTTGGGAGCAAACTTCCTTTGTTCCCTCTGTAGGTAATATTGAGGTATATGAGTCAGTAATAACCAATTAGCTTGGTGTGGTGAAGTTCTCCTTTCCTGCCCTCCAACAGCAACAACAACAACAACATGTGTAAAGCATCTTCTCTCTTCTTTTGACTGCAGTATCTGTGCAGACTGATGGCATTAAGGTACACTTATAAGTACTAGGTAGAGTTGGGATCTCCTCCCTCCTACCCTGCAGCCTGCCCTGCTTTGTGGATTTGTGGCCTTGAAGTTCTTGTTGAGAAAAGTGGATGCTGGTTCTTCCAAAATTGTATATAGCATAGTCCTGGATGGAAAAGGGCATGACAGGATGGGACTTCTGTCAGTGAGAAGCAAGTTGTAGACAGCTTCCAAGCACTCTGTTGTAGAACAGCAGACAGAAATGAACAGTGGATGAAAAAGGTTTCCTTTCAGAGCTGTAATTGGAGGTTGAAGATACTTTGTAGTTGGGATAGTTAACTGGGTACAACTAGTTAACTTCTTACAACTTTTTTTTCTATAGATCTGGTTAAGAGTAAGAAGTGTTGGAGCAACTTCCTACTGCCCAAGTTATGACGCTCCCATTTCGAAAGGACTTGGACAAGTACAAAGATTTTGATGAGGATGAAATTCTTGGCAAACTTTCAGAAGATGAATTGAAGCAACTGGAGACTGTTTTGGATGATCTTGACCCTGAGGTAGGTATTAGCCAAGAGAAGTTGTATTTTTTGATTTGTTCAGAAACTTGTCTGAAATAAATCAGCCTTTTTTTTTTTTCACTTGTACAGTATACTTTGGAGTGGAATTTTTTCCTAGTTTACTAATGATGTTCTATACAGTTATGTATGTATACATCATGTTTCAGTTGTTTATTTCCTGTTTGCAACATGAATGAAACTGAAGTAGAGAAAGAAGGGATTGTCAGGAGGAGCTTTCTGGGGTTTATTTATAAATAAAACTTCCTTTTAGTCATGGGCTTGAAACGAAAGTTCATTTAGAAAGGTCTGTTTAACTTTCCCGTTTCCAGTCTTGTCTGGTAAACAGCCCTTTTGCAAGCCTTCTTATTTTGTTGATTCTAGTGTTAGTACACTCCCTCTCCTAGTGAAGTCTAACCTTGCCTGAAGATTCCTGGTTCTGTATCTGGTAGCCTGTATCTGTTCCTGTCCTCATGCTAACCTTGCAAAGAAGAGACTAGTAACTACTACACTGTTGAATTATGGCAGTGTGGGCTATTGAATAAGGAGTATTTTGGCTTTCCATTATAAAAAGCCAAGTCCTCTGCTGCCACTTCAGCTAATGTCACAACCCAAGGACTGTGTTTTCACCTGCTGATTCTGTGTTCTTGCTTTAACAGTACCAGGAATAAGTTTAATTCTGATGTTCAGAAATCACTTAAGATTATGATGATACATTCTGTTATTTCTGTACCAATATCCTCCTTTTCTTTTCCTGTGATTTTGGTTTTTTTCTTTAGCTGAAGTAAGTAGATGATAGCAAAAACTACACCCCACCCTGAGTCAGGTTGATAGTAGAAACACCCTGTTAACCACTGGACAATAGTTTAGGCAGTTGTCTCAAAGTCTTAGAATCACGGGGATGTAAGTGATGGAGGAAGTGTTCTCTTGCTGTATGTCTAAACTGTAAACAGCTAGGATCTATTTACTACTTCTTTAAACAGTATTGGCATTTCTTCTCTAGAATTAACTAGCAAATCTAGTGCTGGGAGCTGTTGTACTTAAGAGCATTGCTTCAGTCCTATTTAAAGTGCAGTGTGCTCTATTTTAATTATATTCTTGGTATCTAAGGAATAGGTGTCTTCCTCTGCCTCTAGAAGAGGAAGCTAGCGAGAGATCAAAGATTGCCTAAAAAGGATGATGTATCAGGTTTTAACCTTGGGGAGAGGAAGAGGGAAGCAAAACTAAGCAGGTGTTTATTCAATCTTTCTAAGCTGTACTTACTCCGTTTTGTTTTGCAGAATGCGCTTCTGCCTGCAGGCTTCCGGCAGAAAGACCAGACTTTGAAAAAGGCTTCGGGTCCCTTTGACAGGGAGCGACTCCTTGCATATTTAGAGAAGCAAGCTCTTGAGCACAAAGACAGGGAAGACTATGTGCCTTTTACAGGAGAAAAGAAAGGTAACACCACCCTTTCCGCTGTAGATGGTTATGAAATCTCTGAAGTGGACTAGCCAGAACTGCTGTGATTCAAAGTTTACTGAAGCATCTGGCAGCTCTAATGCTTTTTAACTTGTGGCATTTCCAAAAAAGTGCTGCTGTGCACAAGCAGGATGTTTCCTGTTGGCGCCGGGGCAGCTCTGTGCTGTTTGCATGTAGCAGAGGAAGGAAATAAGATTCAAGCACTTAATCAAAGTTTGCTAAGTTCTGATGGGGAATGATATCCTTAAAGTAAGAGCTACCGCTCTTTTGTGTCAATAATAACAACTGCTGTTACACAACATAACATAATGCCCAACGTGCTGGGTGCAGATGATAATGTTTGTAAATCTAAGCTGAATTTAAAAAGCGATAGAATGATGTGGTAGATACTCAATAATGTTCAAGTAGTCTGGAAGGCCAAGCAGGTGATGTATGCAATCATGTTGTTTTTCTAGTGTCCTACTGAGAGGCTGAAAAAGATTGCATACTTGCTATTAATAACTAATTCATAGTTAACATTACAAGAAGATTTGGAATCTGGCAGCAGTTTGTGGTCTAAATACCACAGAAACATTGACCCAGTGAGCAAACACATTATTGAAGCCTGGGATTTTAAATCTTTGGTTTTGATCCAGTCTACTTGTTGACTTGATGGGAAATATTTTCCTTTCCAGAATAAAATTTAAAAAGAATGTGCATCTTAATTGTTGTAAAGATAGATGTATTCATATCTTTTCCCACAAAACAAAAGTTCTCAAAACTCCTGTACCTTAATAAGCAATACTAAGGTACTAGCAGTAGGGATAGAAATTCCTTGTCCTGTGCTGGGCATATGTGCATAGGAGGAGGCTTTTAGCTGTTGCCAATGTTTGTTTACTACTTGTGAATCCCAGTTTGAACCTTCCCCAACGGCAGGGGAGATCTGCTGCAGAAAATTGTTTGGGAAGTTGTGCTATAACTGCTCAAGATGAACAGGCTTCTCTCAAGGGTTCAAAGCCCTTTAATTCCCCTTAGTTGTCTGGTCTGAATCACTGCTTAGTTCAGACCTGAGTCTTCATCCAGGTACTGCATTTGAATGTATGATTGTGGCTGTGGTGTCTATACAGTGGAAATGTTGTACTGAGTGTTTGTATTTTCACTGCGTCTACCAAATAGCTCTTACTTTACAATGCTGATCTCTCTTCTTTCCCCTAAAGTGATAGAGACACTGACTTTACAACGTGCTGCACAGTGTATGATGGACTACTTCCTTAGTACACCATGTTGTGTCTTATTTGTGTAGTTCAACACCACTGTTATTGAAACACGATAACTGTGACACTCCTTTGCTGACAGAAGAAGGGAGTTTGACTGAATCTGTCAGAGTAACCAGGCTGGGGAGAGCATGTTATGTTGAACATAGTAGGTAGTCAAAGGTACCTACAGCAGCAGTAACCTTTCGGTAGCTCCACTGCTGGCAAGTGCCTGTCAATCCCACATTAGGCTATGTCATGTGCTGCTGCTTCCTCTCTTCCACTGCTTCTTGCCTTCAGCAAGAAGCATGAAAATAATGTGTTTGGGTAGATACAATCTGTGAAAGTTCTGTAGAAAAACAGAAGGGTCCATCTGTAATGTAAATCCTGGTTAAGTAAGATAAAATGTCATTTCCTTTATGTAATGAAGTATTACTACACAGCGAGCCTGCTTGGATGTTGCAATATGTTGTAGCAGTTTAGTAAAACTTCTTGTATCTCTTAAAAATTAAATGCAATTTAATACCATTTATTTTAGTACCATTGAATAAGATAATATGAAAAACAAAATGTAACTTGCTTTCACCAACACTAAAGAGGTGGAAACAAAAGTTCAGTGTGGAAATTCATGCTTTGCTCAATAGGCAGGAAGAGGCAAAAAGGCTAAATTTACACCAATGCACACATCATGGGGAACAAGCAGGAGGAGTTAGAAATCTGTGTCCAGTCAGGTGATTTTGATCTGTTGGCAATTACAGAGACATAGTGGGACAGCTCGCATGTGGTCATGGATGGCTATGTCTTCTTCAGGAGGCATAGGTCAGCAAAGCAGGGTGGTGGAGTTGCTCTTTATGTGAGAGAGTAACTGGAATGTATTGAGTTCTTTCCAGGGGCAGATGAAGAGAGAGTTGGGAGTTTGTGGGTGCAGATTAGGGGCAGGCTGGCATGGGTGACACTGTTGTGGGTGTCTATTACAGGCCACCAGATCAGGACAAGGAATTTGATGAGGTCTTCTACAGGCAGCTAACAGCAGCCTCACAGCTACAGGCCCTGGTTCTCATGGGGGATTTTAACTACCCTAGTATTTGCTGGAAGACTGACCCAGCCAGCCACCCACAGTCCAGGAGGTTCCTCCAGTGCATTGGTGACAATTTCCTGATGCAAATGGTGAAGGAGCCCCCTAGGAGAGGAGCACTGCTGGATCTTGTACTCACCAGCAAGGAGGGTCTGGTTGAAGCAGTGAAGGTTGAGGGCAGCCTTGGTTGCAGCGACTCTTTGTCTTTGGAATTTAAGTCTCTTTCATGTTTCTCTGTCAAATCTAGCTAACAAATATATGTATCCTCTTTGCACCTAAATGCACACATTAAAATGATATGTTTTGGAGACAACAGTCTGAATCCTTGTACCTCTTGGAGAAAATGCTACTGCGTAGGTGTACTGCACTGTTAGCAAGAGCCCCCCAGTTAGGACCCCTTGTAGTAGTGTCTCTGGAGCCTGACTCGTGCACTTTCAGTCTGTATTCCCAGGTTGGGATAGCAACCAGAAGAAACAGCAGCAAGCAAAACCAAAACTGGCCATGATTCCAGGGTAGAACAATAAACTGAGAAATACCTGAGCATATTTACATCATTAGGTGTGTTGTGGACTTAAACAGGTAACCAAGACCTGACTTTCGTAGTTGGAAATCTTGTGTCACAGTACCATCTTTTCATCTTGCGCTTTGATATTTTTGTAGTTACACAGCACTCTGATACTTTCCAAGCAGAATACATGTTTCTCAACTATAACACAAATGCTTTCATTCCTTGGGACTGAGCATGTTTTACCCCACGTTCTACAGAGTAATTGACCAAATTACAAATAAACAAAAAAAGCCCCAAGCAACCTTCCCAACCCACTCTAACCCCCAGCACAGCATTTTGGTTGATGCCTGGTTTGGTGCAGACAGCTTACACCAGGCTCTTCTGGCCACATGACTGCATAAAAAAAATGAGAGAAATTTTCACAGAGCAGCTGGAGCTCTCAAAGCATTTACCAAGCCATCACAAATGGGAAATCAGGTGTAAGCAGAGATTCTGCAGGAAACAGACTGATTAGCAGAGGTAAACTGTGTCTTGAGGTCACAAAATGAGACTTTCCAAAATTCAAGCTAAATTAGACATGTGAAGACAATTATAGCAAATAGACCAAGGATTTTCAGGCACATGAGGAAAAAAAAAAAGAGAACAAGGAAAGAGGAAGAAGGGCCATAACACAGTGAGGGACAGTATCTTCCTTGGAATTCTGGTTATGGTGGCTGATGAAGTTGCAAATAAATATTTTCATAAGTCTGTTAGGTTGGGAAACTAGCCCATCTAAAAAACACATTCTATTTTTCATAATGAGGCATATGCAAATTCTGTATTTAAGAAGAACAAAGGTGAAAGCAACATCACGACCATAATCCCTTCAATTTAACGCTGTATGCAAATTTTAAAAAAAACAAACAAATCTCAGCAACTGAGGATGTAGAAATAAATGGAAAAAAGTTAAGACTTTATCCAGACCATGCCAGACTATCCTGACTGTTGTCTTTGGTGAGAGCACAGGTGTTTTTAGAAGAAGGTAATGTTCTATTTAGTGATTAAATCTGGTTGGGCTGTTTCCTCACTACAGATTATTGCAATCCAGAGTACCCAAGTGGCTTCAGTGACTGGAATGACTGGAATAATGCAAGTTCAATACTATAAGGTACCACTGAGAGATGGTAAAAGCTATAGATACAAGTAACAAGTTCATCAATCTGAGACAATTGGGAAAGAGTAAGCTCATAAAAATCCTGTAATTTCCTGATGTTACGCAAGTATGATCCTAAAAGGTACTGAGCACAATGTTTCCAGAAGGAATTAAGCAAGTGAGTTCTCTCAGCTGGAACACTGCATGCAATCTAGGTCACACAGAAAGCTTAGATTATACAAAAGGAAAACTCCACTCAGGAGATGTGGAAGAGCCTGTTGCCCTGTACAGACTGTATAAAGGCTGGTCAGTTCAGCTCTTAGTTTGGGGATGGGGAACTTTTTCCTTGGAAGGATGAAACACTTTTCCAACACATCTGGCAGACCACACACATTAGTTAACGTGCTCTGCTATCCAATAATAATACACACGCTAATTTTATTCATGGATTGTACCCTACAAAATGAAGTCACAGGGCATGTTCAGCCAACAAAATGAAGGTTCTCTGCACCTGCTTCAGCTGAATTCACTAATCTGTTTTCCCTGGAGACTGAAAGTTCTGAGTTTAATCAGGTAGGAAAATATACGCTGTAATTTCCACCAACAAAGTCAGGATGTTCTGACACAGAACTTGCACTGGAATCGAAGTGCTACATACAAACAGCTTTCATGCTTGCGGACTTCATATGGGACTTATTTGTGTTATGCAGCCTGCCCACGGTTGTACACAGCCAGCAGCCTTTGTGCAACAGAAAGCTAAGGCCAGGGTAGAGGCTGCAGCAGAGGTACATTTCATGGGAAAGTTTAAGGAACTTAATTTTCCTTTGGCCCTGCCAGGGCAATTATTCTGTTTTACTAAGAAAAGGTCTTTTTCTTTATGAAGAGACTTCTTCCAATCCAGCAGTACGGGTCAACAGCACTATACATTACAAATCAAAGATCATCACTAAACCCCATTTCCTAAGCAGCTTTTGCTAGTCTCTGTTGTACTTAAAACATGGGGCTGCATTTCACAGACCAATTGCTCCTTTGAGTGCCAGAGGGATTCTCTGTGCTACTTCATACCACAAGTTTCTGTGATTGACAAAATGCTAATAAATGGCACTCACAGGAAGTGTCATACCGCTTTATTTTCTGACCACAGAAACTACTCTAATACCATCATAAAGGTCAAAGGCTTTAAAATAAAATTAAAGTTTTAGCTGACTAATTGCCAAAGGAATCTACTCTTCTTTATTCAAATAACTATGCAAAGATCAATGATTTGGGGAAATTGTTTTGTCAAGTGCTCTTTATTAGTTGCATTCATGTTACAAAAGTAAACGGAACTAAAACTGAGCACTTTGTAGCTCTAATAGCAGTGCTGTCACAGTAGTAAAACTACTTTTCATAGCATTTTTACAAGACTAAAGAATTAATTCTACTTTACTGGGCATTTTTGTTACTTCTTTCATATTTTTTTCTTATTTTCTTTCTGTATATTTTAATGTCATTTTGACTTTTCAATTTTCTGCTCATCTTGATTTAAAAAAAACTCATTATTACTTTTATAGTTAGAAAATCTGTGAAGTAATAGCAGGCAAATGGAGGAAAAAAACTTAACATGTGAGAATGAAATTTACCTGAAAGGGGGTTGTCAGTCTCTTGTCCCAATTAACAAGTGATAGGTAAAGAGGAAATGGCCTCAAGGGAGGTTTGGATTGGATATTAGGAATTAATTTTTTTTACTGAAAGAGCGGTGAAGCTTTGGAACAGGCTGCCTAGGGAAGTGGTTCAGTCACCATCCTTGGAGATGTTAAAAAAATGTGTAGCCACGGTACTACGGGACATGGTTTAGTGGGCTTAACAGTTGGATTTGATGACTTTTCTGACCTTAATGATTCTGTGATTAATCTTATAAAATTTAAAAAATCACGTTTTAGAGCACTGAAAAATAACATTCCAAACCTGTAACATCTCTTACAGGTAAGCTTCAGAGTAAGGAGATCTAGATCTCATGGATATAGAGTTGAGTGCAGAGTCAGCCCACGTCTGTGTGCAGCTAGGCTGGAGCCAGAATGGCTGATGGAGCCTGAGTCTGTTTTGGACCAGAGCTAACTCTGCAGTGTTTCTGGTATTAGAAACACCAGCTACTGCTCCCCAGCTACAGTGGGAATGGCAGGCTGTGTCCACATAGAATTGTTCAGGTTAAAAAAGATTTTTAAGATCATACAGTCCAACCATTAACGTAACTGTACCAAACCCATTGCTAAACCATGTCACTAAGGTCCAGATCTACATGATTGCCTAGGGATGATGATTAAACCCCCTCCCTGGGCAGCCTGTTCCAAGGCCTGATGACCCTTTCAGTAAATAAGTTTATCCTGATGTGTAACCTAAACTTCCCCTGGTACAACTTGAGGCCATTTCCTCTTGTCCTATCACTTGTTACTTGTGAGAAAAACAACACGCACCTTGCTGCAACCTCCTTTCACATAGTTGTAGACATCAATTTAAGACTTTCCCTCAGCCTCCTCCTCTTCAGACTACAGTTCCAGCTCCCTCAGCCATTCCTCAGAAGATTGGATCTCCAGACCCCCCCACCAGCCTTGTTGCCCTTCTTTGGACCTGCTCCAGAACCTCAGCATCTTTCTTGTAGTGAGGAGGACACATGAGCCAGGCTGTATGGCCTCGACCCAGATGGCAGCTCATTGCTGTGCCTTGCCCAGGCCTGAGTTGGCCATTGCTGCTGCAGGGCCATGCTGCTGCTGTCCAGGTACACCTGGACATGTGTTTCCTCCTGCTTTTGAGTGGACACAGGACACTGGCTCTTCTCAATGTCATCTAGTGACATGAGGGGCAATGGGTGTAAGCTGAAACATAGGAGTTTCCATATAAATATCAGAAAGAACTTTTCCACAGTAAGGGTAATGGAGCACTGGAACGGGCTGACCAGTGGGGTTGTGGAGTCTTCTTCACTGGAGATGTTTAAGACCCGCCTGGATGTGTTCCTCTGTGACTTGGCCTAGGTGATCCTGCTGTGGCAGGCGGATTGGACTAGACGATCTTTCGAGGTCCTTTTTGATCTCTGATGATTCTGTGAGTCTATGATTCTCATGAATGATCCTCACCAGCTGCTGATACCTTACAATCACTTGCAGACCTGTTACAACGTACTTTCATCCTGCCCCGCTGTCTTTCAGGTGGGGAGCTGTGACAACCTCGCTGTCAGACACAACCCGATCCCACCAAGGGTGGTGACGCATAGCCCGGCCCGGCCCACCGGCCCGCCCTGCCCTCCTCGGCTCCGCGGCGGCTGAGGCGGCAGCTGCGGTGCTCGAGCTTCGGTAACTCCCCCCGGCAGCAGGAGGCGAGTTCGCCCCGTCCCCACAGGTGAAGGAAGGGGCGGGCTGCGGAGCGGGATGAGCCGCGGGCGCGGCGGCTGAGCTGAGCAGAGCCGAGCGCGGCCCGGGGAGCGGGGTGAGCGGGGCCCAGCGTTCCCGCCGTCCCTGCAGAAACTTCTCTGGGGAGTCACCTGGAGCCCCCCACGGCGGGGACCCCCTGGAGCCACCCCCTGGAGCCGCCCCCCGGCGTGAGGGTAACCCGGAGCGTCTGGGCTGCCTCGGGAGGGATTCTGAAAGCTTCCCCGGCCGCGGCGTGTGCGTCCTTCGCTGGGTTCGTGGGGAGCCCTCGGCGTGGCTCGGGGGAAGGGGCTGCCCCGCTGCAGGGCGGGAGGGGTGCGGTGTGGGCAGGTGCCCCGGTGGAGGTTGGGTTGCAGTGGGTTAGGAAGGGAAAGGTCTTCGAGGGCCTTTCCTTCGGCGAGGAAAAGATGAATGGGCTGTCTCCCCACTTAACACAGAGCTGTGGTTTTGGTGTTGAGTTGTGAGCCCCAGGAGTGATCTTTCTCGTGCGGTTCTGGTGATAACACACATTTATATAACACTTTTTAGAGATGAAAAATACAAACATATTTTTGAGAGAATTTTCTTCACCGTTATCATCTTCTTCCTTCAGTCTTGGAAGCTCCCTCATGTTGACTTGGGTCACACTTCCACTCAACCAGGTGGCAAGTGATAGAACAAGAAGAAATGACCCCAGGTCACTGCAAGCGAAGCTTAGATTGGATACTAGGAAGAATTTCTTTACTGAAACTGTTATTGGGCATTAGATTGGATTGCCCAGGGCTGTGATGGAATTCCCCTTCCTGTAGGTGGTTAGAGATAGGGCTTAGTTGAGGACTTGTCAGCACTGGGGTAATGATCTTGAGGGTCTTTTCCAACCTAGATAATTGTGTGATTCTACCTAGGTTTGAAGTTAGTGTTCATCTACAAGTGTAAGGTCTCTCCAAACTACAGAGTATACTTCTTGTGTCAGTAGAGAGCAAGGTCACCTGGCATGTGTTTTTATCCCACAAATGACTAGTGCAGTTTGGTAGCCACTTACGTGCGCTGCCATCCAGAATGAATTGAAAAGGTGGATAAATGTTTCTCCTCTTGCCATTCTATCTGCTGAGACCTCCTGGGTCTTGATGCGAGCAGAGAATGAGTCAATAGTGGGATTGGCCTAGTCTTGTGCTTTGACTACAGCTGAAGTCATGCCGCTGAGCAGGTGTCAAATGCCTCTCATGATGTGTGCACTCTGGCTGGCCAGTGCTCATGCAGGACTTCAGTTTCCTGTGTGAAATGAGCTGCATTAAACCACTATGTTTCCTAATGTGGAAAACAAATTTCCACTTTCACGCTGCTCTGTGTTTTAAGAGTTATGAAACAAAATAATTTCTGAATAATTGCAAACTTCTCTGTTTTCAGCTATGTATGTACAGGAAATGTAGAGCTGGAGCCTCTGCAAGTTTATTTCTTTCATGCTACAGGCAAAAGTAGAATCATCTTGTTTTTCTTTTGAGTATAACACATGATTCTTGTCTTTTGGAGACATCTTGCTGTTGCAAGAGAGCAGATTAAGATTCACTCTTTGCCAATATTTCATTACTGAGGAGTCAGTACTGGGTCAGCTTAGCAGTGGGTTAAATGCTGCTTCCTGGTTGAATTTTTTTTTGGTGTTAAAATCTTCCATGTCTCCAGAAGCTCTCCACAAAGCGTGGCAGACTTCATGTGAAAATGTCCAGAAGATAAAGACCTTTTCTGAGGTTATAAAGTGGGGAGACACAGATGCTTCAGTTCTGGAAAATGCTTAAAAGTTTTCAAACCAGTAAGAATGAAAACACCAAGATAAATTTCTGCAAGCACCTCTGAATGCAGGGTTGTCTGAGTAAGAATTCCTCTGTTTGAGGCCAATTGGATCCATTCCCACAGGTAGATAAACCCCCTGTACTTCTAAGATCAGATTTCCAATTTAATTTTGTTCCTGGAAAACTCAGCTAACAAAAAAACCTAAAACAAAAGCCAGAGGGTGTGAAAAGTTTCCTCCTTCAGTGTCTTAACTTCAATGGACATGGAGCAGTCATTTTTGATAGAAAACTAAACATGACAGCAGTTTTGGTAGCCAATGTAAGTAGAAATAGGACTTAAGGACTAACTTACTCTTTACAACACTAAAATGCTAACATGGATGCCCAAAAGGCATGTATTTGTCATCTTACCCGTAGGAAAAGTGCCTTGGACACTCAGACTGTGGTGTTTCCACTGTTTACTCTTTGCCCTGTAGCCCTTTCACACATTTAATGCCATGCATTACTACATTTAACACCATGCATTACGATACAGTAAGGTTGCAAGGACTGCAGGGGATATGTTTTAACTTGATGCCATTGGCTTGGTGTTGGTACAACTTCCAGTTTGTTTAGCATGAGATGTTAGACAATGGGTAACTTATACTTCCGTTAGATGATCCAGCAGTTTTGTAAGTTGTTTGGAATGTGCAGCCCTGCCAATGTTGTGTCAATTAGTTTTTGCTGGCTTAAGCCCTGGACTTAAAAGTACTTGCAGATGTAACTAACCCTATTTTTTTTGTAAAACTGTTAGGTTTGTATTACTGAAGGATCACAATCTTGGCTTACTACTTCTGTTGGACCTTGCAGGAAAGTTCATGCAAGCTCAGACTCTTGTCAGAATTGGTGGATAGTTCTGTAAATAGTGTGAGGACTTGTAGCAGTTACAAGGGGAATGCCAGAATTAAATTGGTTTTGTTTATATTTGCAAGTATTGGTAGGTGGAATAATCATTCCACAATGTGTTCTGTCTTCTGATGGGGATTTCTGAGGGAGGAAAGAAAATAACCTTGAGATGTTACTCATCTCTTGCATAATTAAGCATTCTTTTGGTTTTTATTTTTAAGGTAAACTTATTCCATGAAGGTATTTCCTGATGATAGTGCTTCACTTTTGCTTTTGAACCTGTACTGTATTGGAACAAATAGTGTCTGGAAAGGAGCTGGGAATCTGGAAATCAGCAGCCTCAAAGGTAATCTAGGAAACATAACATACTTCTGTAAATACGATATTAAACAGAGTATGTGGGTCTTTTATAGTGTTATCACATGTGCATGTGTTACTGGCTATTTCTTTAATATTTATGGATCATTGCTAGTGCTCTTGTTAGCACTTCTACTCATGCTAGAATTTCTAGGGAAGTTATGCTTTCTGTGATGTGTTGAGGAAAGGATTGAAGGTGATGAAATTTTGATGGGTTAAGTACACTATGCATTGTTGCAAACTATAAGGAATAATCTGTTGTGCAATATATTACAATATCATCAGACTGTTTGAGAGAGATGTGTGGGCTAGAGCATCTAGCAGAATTCTCAGCACACCGTGTGTTTTATAAGTAATGCACTCCCTCCACAGTATAGCTCTAATACCGTTTTAAAGCTATTTATCAATCCTGCCCGCTCTTCATGAACTCCTGTGCTGCATTTCTTTTTCTTTGGTAAAAATAAAGGTGGTGCTAGAGTCCACATTTCATTTAACACATGCAGGGATCTGAAAACTTTTCCTGAGGTGAGGAATGAATTTTTAATAGGGCAATAGTTAGTTAGGAGAGAATGCAGAGACATAACTTCCCATGTAAACAAACATAAAAGTTGTTCTTTCCCAGCTCCAGCATAACTGAAGTAATCTATTTATTTCACTTGCTTGCCAGCTTATTTTCAGTAACAACCAAGTTCTTATCTTTTCCAAGGGGTTGTTATTAGGGTAGTTACACATACCTGAATATTTCTGGCAGAAAGACACTTGAAGATGATGTCCAGCACAGAGAAGGAATTATAGTCATTCAGAAATCAGACTTTGGCAATACTTATGTCTTCAGGTCCAGCAAAATTTGGTTTTAGGAGCAGCAATTTTGTTGTATAGATTTCTCTTGGATTTTCCTGCCACAGTCACAGGCTGGTTTAACCAGACTAATTTAGGGATACCTTATCTGTAGCCAGGGATCTAAAGTAGTTCTGGCAAACCTTGGTTTCATGGAAAGCGGACATTCTGGATCTGTCTCTGAAAATGGTTGTAAGGAGTTGGGCTAAATAGATGGAGTGAAATAAGAAAATCTTGGACTAAGTTTAGGAATAGATGTATATAGTTTAGGTGAGCATTTATTAGTCTCTGTCAGGGTGCCTATACTGTAAGCTTTAAGCCTTTTCCTCTAACTGGAAGGTTATAACATGCTATTTTAAACCTTTAGAAATGAAAATCCTTCAGCATAGAAGCTGGAGCTTTAGAAAAGCAAGACACAAACACAGGAGTTGGCAACATTCCATACTGCTTAAATGTGGAATGCCTTTCTAAGGCCTTGGGCACTTCTACAGAGCTGACACTTTATCAAGTTGCTTTACTTCTCAGAGTCTGAATTCAGTTATGAGTTCCTCTATCAATAGGGCATCATTTTTTGCCTGGTAAAGAGGTAACCGTTTCACAGAGTGGAGCAGCTGTTTGTCAGGGTGTAGTCCGCCTTTCTTTAGCGTGTTGACCTTTCTTTTGTTGGTTCACCTACTCTGCACCCCTTTCGCCATCCAATAACAGCTGGCTTGCTGTCTTTTTCACCTGTTCTAGCATAACTATTGGAGTGGTAGCAGTGTGTGGCCCAAGTCTTCAGGCAGATATGCACTTTTTTTGCTATCTTCTCCTTTCTTTTTCAAAATCAGTGTCATGATACAAAGACTGCAGGCGCATCAACTATGCTACTAATTACTTGGAACTGCTGTGCTACAGTGATGCTAGAATTCAGGCACTCTATCAGTTTCAGTATAGTTTCAGTGAGATTAAAAAAAGAAACTCCACACTGACTGACTAGTGCTTCTAGGCAGTGGCTGCTCGCACCTAGAGCTGAGGAGACCAGAAGCTCACTGAAGGACCCTGGTTTTAGCATTGGCTATTATTTTATGGTGCAGTTTATATCTTGTCTTACAGCTAAGTTTTAGATTTCCAGCACTCTGTCTTGACACTGGTTCCCAAATTTGAATTATGTGATCAGTCCCAACTTGCTGTAGAAAAACAGCCTATCTTTTTGGTGTTTAAATGATCCTCTTAATTCTTGCTTCTGGCAGTAGCTGAGAAGAAAAGGGTGTGGGAGTCTAGTGGCACTCTTGTGCATGTCTGGAACTGTTGGTGCCTCGGAGGTCTTTGTTTAAGTGTTGGCTAGAGAGAGATGATGGGAAGTGTGCTTCAAGACTCATCATGAAAGGGTATTTATGCATAAGAGACATGACTAAAGGCAAACTACTTCTCAGGAGTTTGAAGTGTATCCAAAAAAAGGGTAGTAGAAGGAAGTAGAAAGATATAGGATTTCTAGGTTTAGTGCATGTGTGGTCAAAAAAAAAAAAATCAACCAAAGAAACTATACTACATGACGAAAATGTTGCCTGCACGTAAGGGTTTTCTCTCTGTGAGGACAAGAATGTGAATTTACATTGGGATCTCCTGACCTGAACTCCATTGTTACTAAGAATAAATGAACTTTTCATTGTTCAGGTTAGCCAGCCTGGAACTGCCAGTTGAACTGCATCTTTTGGTGTTATTCTGCTTTAATGGATGAAAAGAAGGTCAGGTCTAGTTTAGCTGGCAGCCTTCCTATTTAGATGAACCATGAACCTGTGGTGTGCAATTTAACCCTTAAACAAAAGTAAGACTTAATTCTAAATGTTCTTCAATGGAGATGGTTTTTAATTCCAGCCATATCTTGTATCAGCATTGAGTTTTTCATTTCAAGATATGGATAATAAAAAGCAAGAGGGAATAAAAGTTAGAGGAGGGAAATCTTAAACACACAGGTTTCCACTTCCATGTTTAGTTCTCCATCAGGCAAATAAAATTCCTGCTTTCCAGGAGAGCTTTTCTCTGCTGAAATCAGACACTGAGATGTCCTTATCTTTATTTGTGTAGCACTTCAGGGCAGCATCAGATCCCAAAGCAGATTCTAGTATGCATAAAAGTGTGTTACTCATTTTCATTTTTCATGTGATAACTGCATGGTAACAAAAAAGGAAGAAAAGAGGTGGAAGTAGATAATGTTGTGAATACCTCGGGTCTGTATGGTGAAATATGGTTTCTAAGACAAAAAAAAAGATAGCTTGGTAGGAAGCTTTGTTTCCCTATTCTATTTTTAACTTCAGCTACTGTAGTGATAGTTGTTAGTCATCATTCTGAAAACAATAATTTTGATAAACATTTGCATCTTTTCTTGTTAAGTTAGAGTAGTCTGTAGTGGGAGAAAAGCCTCATTTTGAGTATAAAAGTCTCATGAACTGTAATTTTTTGGATTTATGCTCTGTTGTGGCTACGAAAGTAAAAACCAGATTTGAGCTGCAATTTCCTTTCAATGCCTGCACGTGGATCTTCTTTGAAGTTAAAATATCTCTGAAATGGTCCTTCATGCTGTGTTTTATTAACTCTCTTATGTTATGATACTTACCATGTTGCTTCACGTTCTGACATAAGTCAGAGACTATCTCTCTATTGGTGTATTTATAAAACTCTATTTGTTAAAACTCTTCTGCAAAGTACGAAGTTTTGGCTTGAATCCTTACAAATTTCGTCAGAAGTTGCTTGCATGCATCTAAATGCTGAGGTTGGCATTTTGACCAGAGCAAGGTCAACCTCAAGAGCAAGTTCCTGCAACCAAGCAGCAGAGGCTTAAATTATTAGTCTCTAATCTTGTGACAATCCTGCTAAAAGGAGTAAATCATTACCTTGATGTTTCTTCATAGTAATTCTATTACCACATGGCACATAATTGTTTGTCTCTCCTAGACCAAGCTGGAACTCTGAAGAGATTAAATTCAATATATTACAGTTATTTCCTCAAGTGAAAGCATCTCTTGTCTCAGAACCTGGTGGTGTGATCTTATTGCAAAGATGAAATGGGTTCTTACTGAACACTGTTCTTTCCCTATATAGGCTCCTTTTGTACAAATATAGTATAGTCCTAGGCTATGTAGCTATGTCTCAATTTCTGGTATTTCCTTACAGTAATATAACCCTACCCTTTAGATACGGAGACTTGTGTACGAGCTAGTTTTTTCCTTCTCGTTGCCTTTTGTACTTCCCTGTATTCCTAGAAGGATTAGCATTTTTTTCCATCTTAAGGCTTGATAATCATAGAATCATAAAATGGCTAGGATTGAGAGGGACCTTGAAGATTATCTAGTTCCAACCTCCCTGCGTAGGCAGGGACACCTTCACTAGATCAGGTTACTTAGGGCCCTATCCAACCTGGCCTTGAACACCCCCAGGGATGGGACAGCCACAACTTCCCTGGGCAACCTGTTTCAGCATCTCACCACAGTCAGAGGAAAGAATTTTTTTCTAATGTTCAGCTTAAATGTCCCCTCTTCAAGTTTGTAACCCTTTCCCCTTGTCCTCTTGCTACACACCATGTAAAAAGCCCTACCCCAGCTTTCTTGTAGGCCTCCTTCAGGTATTGGAAAGCTGCTAGGTCACCTGGAAGCCTCCACTTCTCCAGGCTGAACAACCCCAACTTGCTCAGCCTGTCCTCAAGGGAGGTGCTCCAGCCCTCTGATCATTTGAGTTGCTCTCCTCTGGACATGTTCCAGGAGCCCTGTGTCCTTATGTTGAGGACTCCAGAACTGGACACAGTACTCCAGGTGGTGTCTCACAAGTGCAGAGTAGAGGAGGAGAATCACTTCCCTCAGCTGACTGTAAGTGCTTCTTTTAATGCAGCCCAGGACATGGCTGGCTTTCTGGGCTGCAAGTGCACACTGACAGCTCCTGTTAAACTTCTGGTCGTAATGATATAGAGAAAAATATAGCACAAAGAAACCTGAGCCTACAGGTCGTATTGACAGATGAAAGGATTTAATTAGCTAATCCAAACCTGATCTGTAGATTTGACTAATCAAAACAAGGCATTCTGAGCTATATTCTGGCAAAAGTGACCTGACTTGCCCAGGTACTGAACATGTGCAGCTGTTATTTGCCTTTAATCAGACAGGCTTAAACACTGTCACTTTTTGGTCAGCTAATCAGATTCTGCTATAATTCTGGGCAGGTGTGTTTGCAAAGCACTGCACAGTTCTGAGTGAGCAGAGAAAGATATGTATGCAGGTTTCTGTACTCATTGCATGGGGAAATATGCTTTCTGCTGTCAGCATGGGCATACCACCCTTAGGAGCATAGGACAGTCCATCCTTTGCTGTCTCCATTGTCAGATGTCCAGTAGAGAGTACTTACGTTCAATTTCTAACTGGACCTTGAAATAGGACCTCAAAAAGGATTTTCACATAATTGTAGTGGGAAGGAGTGTCTAGAGATCATCTAGTTCTACCATATCTCTGCTTCCTTCCACTAAAGCACATTACACAGCCAGGGGTTGAATATATCCAGAGAAGGAGAATCTACTACTAGTCTGGGTGCCCTGTTCGAGTGCTTTGTCACTCACACAGTAAAGAGTTTTTTCCTTATATCTAAATGAAGCTTCCTGCATTCCAGCTTATGCCTATCGCCGCTTGTCCTGTCACTGAGCACTACTGAAAACAGTCTGATTCCATCCTCCTTACAGCACCCTTCTGGTATTTATAGGCACGGATAAGATCTCCTCTCAGTCTTCTCCAGTCTAAATACTCTCAGCTCTCTGAACCATTCCGCCTTCAGAGAGATGCTCCAGACCCCCAATTATCTTTGTGGCCCTCCTCTGGACTCTCAGAGAAGACAAATTATACATTGCAGCAGGGGCACATAAGCCTTCCTGTAAGGTTATTAATTCTCTTCCCTCTCAACAGCTGGAGATAGAAAAATGTATGACTGGGCAGGGGGAGAGGGAGGGAAATTTGAAAGGAAATGTTTAAACGAGTGTTTAAAATATACTTTTCATGTTCAAACTAGAAGAACAGCGTTAGATAGTCTTGTTCTTCATCTTATCTATTACTGTACTTTTGGGAAGAACTTGCAGTGAAATTCTTCTTTCTCCCTGAACGCCAAGCCTTGATGAGTCATTTTCCTCCTACCCCCCTCTCCCTACCCCTTAATTATGTCCCTGTGCAAATATCAGGGTTGTAAGTTCAGAAGGCTGCTGATCCCAGCATCTGAAGAGGCCAATTGAAGTCTCACCTCCTTTGCTTTGAGGTGCAAATAACCTATCTAGTAAAAATGGAAACAGTGCCGCTAAGATGCAATACCATATCTCTCCAAATGTACTTGGTATTACATGGTATCAAAGTGATTAAGTCTGTAAACTGTCCCATTGACACTGTGCTTCTGCTGCCAGACTCTTTCCACAACTGCATGACATCCCTGCTTTGCAGTGGAGTGCAATTGTGTTTAACTTCTTCCTTGCCAGCTGGCACTTCTGCTTTGCAAAGCTCTCTGAAGAGTGAAAGGAGTGTAGTGGGCAGAAGGACGTCTTGGTGGAAAAGAAGGGTGCCACAGTGTTGCTGATGCTACCTGTTGGATTGCACTGTGGGATTCAACTCCCCAGCAAAATTGAATTGGCAGGTGTCAAGGGATTAGTGGCAAATCTCTTAATCGCTAGAGATGGGCTAATGTCTGATCTAATGGGCTGCAGCAGTATCATGCTATTTAATAATTACTTGGTAGTAGAAAGCTCACTGCTGGGTTTTTGGATTGAGAGCTAAGTCTCTTCCAAAGTTGGAAGCATTACTCCAAGAGATGTGGCACTTGATTGATGGGATTGATTTATTGAGAGAAAGGCAAGCAGAAGGGGTTTGCAGCAGCATTTTGCTATGATATGTTGCAAATGCAAGTCTTTTTGCTTGATATTCTTCATTTTGCAATTGCATACTACCTCTATCCTTCCTGGAATGTTTACTTACATTTTTCGATAGCAAGGAGCAAATTAATTAGATGAACACTTCTAATTAATTCTTGCTTCCATAGCTATGTCATCTCTACCTTTCTAGTCAACAAACTGAGTAATTTGATTGCCATGTGTTACTCTTCCCTGTCATTTCTTAAGCCCTCAGGTGATTATGGTAAGTGCATAGTCTAGTAGGTTTTTACTCCAAATGCACTTGCTGGTCTGTGCTAATTGAGAAAGTATGAGGAAGAAACATGCCTGACATGTGAGTCAGGAGTTGTGAAGTGTCATTCTTACCTTCTTATGGAATCAAAAGCTTTGAGACAGCTCTGTTTCTCACAGGGTGTTTACCAGTTGTAGTAGTGTTGTTGACCAGTCTTTCTTTCCTTTCGTTTTTTAGTTTCTTATTGTTGGGTTGATAGGCTTTGGAACAACTCACGGGTAAAGACCAAATATGAACTTGGCCTGATACTCAGGCATGAGTTCACATAAAGAGCAAATAAAAACCTGATGTTTTCCTAACAGCCATGTGTAAAGAAGATTATAAACCGTATCACTATTCACCGTTTAACTCCAGTGTCCTAAGGCCTTGTGGTTTTATTTTGCGTGTTTCAGTAACATCACCTAGAAAAAGAGGAGGGAGCTGGTACTAGATTAAAAAGACTTGAGGGTAGTGTTCTGTAGAACCACCACCATATCAAAAAGGATGGTAAATCTTGGAGAACAGATTCCTTGTGATTTCTAACTGAGCAGTTGAGTCTCCAACAATGTACAATGAAAAATGATAAAAACTGTATTGTATCACAAAGAAAGAATCTAAGATTTCCATCTATAAAGTGCATAGCAAGAACTTTTTCAAGATTAATTGTGTATACTTCAGTTTTAACATCTTCTAGTATTCTGACTTAATGCTTATTTTTGATGTTCAGTTAAATTGTAACTACTGCGTTCCTTGCGTTCATTATTTGTGTTTGTGCCGTAACAACTGCTGGTTCTCTGACAGACTGCACAGGAAAGGAAGAAGCACTGGAGCAATGAAAGTGAAGCACAGTGGGGTTTTTTGTTAGTTTTCCATTGCCTGTTTAAAAAAATAAATTACTAACTTGTTGCCATTATAAACATCTGGATTTAAAAGGTAGACAAGTTTTAAGAAGTCTTGTGAACAACTGAACTTAGTCTTTTTTTTAAAATGGTCAAACTGAAGATTGTTGAATCTGTAAGTGAATGCCTTTGCTACTTTTCTTTTTTCCTGTGGACGGAATCCACACGAGATTGTTGGATGTGAAACAACTGCTCCTCTAGTATCTTAATACTTTTTATGCTTAGAGACAAATAAGAATGGATGGATTTGTTTGTACAATTAGAAAAATTTGGCACTGTGTTATACTTGGAGTAATCTAACAACCATCTGCTATGGGTTATCCAAGAAAAACAAGTCATAAATGCAAGACCAGCATTGTTAATCAAGCCTGTAGTGTTGTGCCTCTTTTTGTCACAGGTGGTTCGTTCCAAAGAATATATTTTACACATACATACCCACCTTTATAATAGTAGAATCATTAGGGATTGGAAGGGACCTCGGAAGGTCATCTAGTCTAATCCCCCTGCCACAGCAGGATCACCTAGACCAAGTCACACAGGAATGCATCCAGGCGGGTCTTAAACGTCTCCAGAGAAGGAGACTTCACAACAACCCTGGACAGCCTGTTTCAGTGCTCTGTTACCCTCACTGGGAAGAAGTTCCTTCTGATAGTTATATGGAACCTTCTATGTTCCAGCTTGTACCCATTGCCCCTTGTCGTATCACATGACCTTGAGAAGAGCCTGGCTCCATCCTCCTGACACCCACCCCTCGTATGTTTATAGACATTAATTAGGTCACCCTTCAGTCTCCTCTTCTCCAAGCTGAAGAGACCCAACCCCCTCAGCCTTTCCTCATAAGGAGGGTGTCCTACTTCCTTCATCATCCTCGTAGCTCTACACTGGACTACCTCCAGCAGCTCTGTGTCCTTCTTGAACTGAGTGGCCCAGAACTAGACATGATACTCCAGATATGGTATCACTAGTGCAGAGTAGAGGAGAAGAGCCTCTCTTGATCTGCTAACCATTCCCCTTATGATCCATCCCAGGATGCTGTTGGCTGTCTTGGCCACAAGAGCACATTGCTGGCCTTTGTCCTACACTGCTCTCCAACAGGTCAGTCCCCAACCTGTACTGGTACCTGGGGTTGTTCTTGCCCACATGCAAGACTCTACACTACCCTTGTTATTGTTCATTAAATTTCTCTCTGCCCAGCTCTCTAGCCTGTCGAGGCAGCACAGCCTGCTGGGGTGTCAGCGACACCACCCAGCTTTGTGTCATCAGCAAACTTGCTGGCGGTGCACCCTAATCCCTTGTCCAAGTCATTAATGAATAGATTGAATAGGACTGATCCCAGTGCTGACCCTTGGGGGACTCCACGAGATACAGGCCTCCAACTAGACTCTGTTCCATTGACCACTACTCTCTGGCTTCTATATTGCAGCCAGTTCACGAGCCACCTCACTGCCTGATCATTCAGTTCAACACTGCCTCAGTTTGGCTGTGAGGATGCTATGTGAGACTGTGTCAAAGCCTTACTGAAGTCAAGATAGACCACATCCACCTCTCTGCCATCATCTGTCCGTGTGGTTATGCCATCAGGTTGGTCAAGCATGACTTTCCCTTGGACACAGATTTCTAGCTGCTCTAGCTTATTCCCCATGTTGCGTGTATTGGTGTACAGGCATTTTAGAGAGGGATCTGAGCACTCCCATTTCAGCCTAGGAAAGCGAGGGGCCACCTGGTTTTCATTAAGACCAGAGCTCTGTCCCACTGGTGCGCACCTATCAACTATCCCACCCCCCTCGAATCTAGTTTGAAGTCCTCTGAATGAGTCCTGCTAATTCCTGCCCTAGAATGCTTTTTCCCCTCTGAGATAAACCTCTCCCATGTGGACCTGCAAGATCTGGTGTCTTATAAAACCAGTCATTATCAAAGAACCCAAAGCTCTGCCTTAAACACCAGTTTCGTAGCCAGGCATTAATGGACTGAGTCCTTCTGTTGTAGCCCATGTCCTGACCTCAAAATGGAAGTAATGAAGAGATTACAATTTGTGCCCCAGACTCTTTTACCGAACCTCCCAAGGCCTTGTAGTCTCTCTTCATTCCCTTCAGATTATGGAATACAGCTTCCTCCTCACCTGTCTGGAAGATCAGCAGTGGGTAATAGCTGATCTCACCAGGTTAGGGAGCATCCTAGTGATATCCCTGATTTGGGCTCCAGATAAACTGCAGACTTACCCTGTGATGAGGGTCTGCTCTGCATATTGGGACCTCAGTTCCTTTCAGGAGCTAGTCTCCAATAACTAGGATCCTTCTCTTTTTTGTGGAGGAAGCCGTCATATTACTGGAGGATTTCCCTGATTTATGCGACCTTGCTAGCACCTCTGGTATGGGTTCCCTGTCTTCTATATCCTTATTAGACTGGCTCTCTTCCAGTAGGGCCTTATATCTATTACTCAGTGGCAAATGAGGAGGTGAGGCAGGCAAGGATGGTACTCACCTTCTGCCATGGCCCTTCACTTGGCTCCACTCACCCCTTCCACTTGGGGTTCTGTCCCATCTGAGAGGTGTAGGATACTTGGACTCCTTGTTCCTGGCTCTTATTTGATTGTTGTTGTCCAGGCTGGCTGTGCCAGTCTACCTCTATTTTAGCCTCTCCAATTCTACTGAGCCTTTCTACTTCTTGTAGCTTTTCAACCTGATCTTGCAGATGTGCCATTTGGTTGAGCAGATAATCCACCTGCTCGCACCATACGCAGCCAGGAA
>JAOXOE010078999.1:0-27888 GCA_028565055.1 Phoeniculus purpureus
AGTTGCAATCAATCTCGCACGGTCCGCGCCCGATCAAGCGAACAGGACAGGAGTTCGTTCGCTTGTGTGCCTCCTATACTATATTCGGAGCATCGCCCGGGGGTGTCTTGTCACTCGCAAGTGTCACCACGACTGACTCGCGCTTTGAACACGAAACTGAGATACTGATGATGATCGATGCCGCAGAGGGAACGGAATGGAAAGCAACCTGGAAGTGTTCGAAGGAGAAGAAAGCTGATGACATCGTGGCGTCGGTCAAACAGTCCGGGGTTCGGAAGATGCACTGGGCTTCAATGTTCCATTCGAGTCCACAACCGATGACATAGCCGAAGACATCAGCTCACCTCGCTCGCGTAACAACGACTTTCTAACTGTACCACTTTCATCTACTTTATCTGAAGTACTTACTGCATCGATCCTTGATACATTACAATGGCTCAGTACGAAGCATCTGTTCCCGAAGACGGTTCGCTCAAGGCCGGCATCGCCTCGTTCTTCGAGAGCTTCTACGCCGTCTCCGACACCGAGGCCGCCCACGTCGAGATGGAAAAGGCGGTGCTGGCCGGGATGGTGGCGCAGCCCGCTGGCGCGCTTGGTCAGGATCAGCCGCCCGTGGCAGTCGAAGGCGATCAGCACGCCCGCGGGCCGCGCGCCCATGGGGCGGGGCGGGGCGGACAGGAGGCAGCGGGGCCGCGCGGTGGGGGATGCGCGCTGCGTATAGTGAAGACTTGCGGGGCCACTTGGAACGAAGACCCGGAACTGTGCGAGAGGACGGTACCGCACATCGCGGAGAAACTGACGGCCCGGCGGGCCGGTCCCGTCGAGGGCAAGAGGCCCTCGTACCTCTGTCACAGCTCCGGCCACCGGGGTTGGTTTCGCTAGCGGCTGGCAGAGGCCAGCGTGTCCCTAACAGCGCCAGCAAAGCTGGTGGAATCCTGGCCCTGCTGGAGGTGGCAGCCGACCTTGACCCGAACTAGGTTCCATCAGCCAGGGGAGACGAGCGTGTGACTAGTGAATGTGATTTTAATGGCAGCCACGTGCTCAAGACGACGTCGACTACCAGCACAGGTGAGGAGAGCCCGCTTCGTCAGCAGCAGACAAGCGAAACCCGGGGCCAGCAGTGAGGCAGCCGTTGTGGAAGCGGAAGCAGCAGTACAAGGGGCCGGCGGGCTGGTCTGAGGAGGTGCCGGAGCAGCGGTCACTGCCCCAACCCAAAGCAGCTCTGGCGTGAGAAACACTCTGCTGCAAGACGTGCCATTGCTCCCGCACTCAGAAATGGGCCGTGGCCTTTGTGTGGCCATGGTTACTGTACCTGCTTCCAGACACGAGCATCACTCCTGAACATAAACTTTTGTTCCTTCCCAAGGGGAAAAACGTACTGGTTCTCGGCAGCGTCTTCAGACAATCGGCTGAGACTGGGCTGCACTGCCTCAATCAAATTCTCAGCAGAACAAGATACTTGCAATCAGTTTGAACAGATTTCAGCATTTTGCTCTTAGCTGGTTTGCTTCCGTAACAAATAGCCTTTAAATTACTCCCAAGTTTTCATTCTAGAGGAGGTTTGTTTTATTTTGGGTAGGGGGGTGTTTGCTTTGCAACCTCCATACTGAACTTATATTTTATTACAATAGACTAAAACCCAATAGTTTGAAAGTATTTTAGCATCTTTTCCTCTATCCCACAGAGGACGGCTTATTGCTTTTATCACATACCCTATTGAAAAAATATAGGTAGGGTACAATACGCTCTCTTAAAATTATGCCTAAAACATGACAACACTAATGATACCTAGTAATGACTAAAACCAAGTCAAGCTAATGAGAGGCATGACATACTAGCTACACATACAAAAGCCAAGTAGCATCTGCCAATTTGGCTTGAGGGTATTTTTTTCTTCCATCAAGAAATTAAGCCAATATTCCAGAATGTTTTCCATGTCTAGAATGCCAGGCAGCTCATCAGAACTTCATATAGACCATTTTGATAGAGCAGTGGAGAGAGCAAAGCCACTCAAAACACTGAGCAACAGCAGGATTTGGGGAGTGGAGTGTTTCCCAGCAGAGCTCTGTAAGAAAAAGACAACAAAAAAGTGCAATTTGATAAATTCACAGAGTCACAGAATGTTAGGGTTGGGAAAGCACCTCGAAAGTCTAGTCCCCCCAGATCCAGAGCAGGATCACCTTCATCAAGTTTATTACTATTATAAGAGGATAGAAAGTTTTAGCAGACCTTTTCCTGTTAGGCCCATCTGTTATCAACGTTAAGAGATCATGCACCACACTTAGGTTCAGTTTAAGTGAGAGACAGGATCAGGAGTACACAGCACTTATGTGGTCTCAGTTTTAGCTTGGTGCTACTGCTATTTGTTATGTTGCAAGGGTTAGGGTTAATCCAGTGTTGGACCTATAGTAAACACACACTATTTGTGAACCCACCTGCTTTTCATGAGTGCACAGCAGCCCTACAGCATGAGGGCTGTTTGTGAATCTGGTGTTGGACCTGTAGCAGTGCTCCCTAACTGGCACCTCTGTTAAGGTATAAACCCAGCCGCACCTGGTCCCTCTCATCTCTGAGGGCTGGCTAGAAAGCATGGGGGTTTATTCCTCAAACTTGCCCTCCCTTTCATGCAACAAGAGGCATCCTGCTCTGGCAGAGGGGTTGGATTAGATGATCTTGAGGTCCCTTGCAATCCCTAATGTTCTGCGAGTCTGTTATTCTCTAACATTTATTCAGCTATAGGAAGTCTAAGAGACACCTCACAGTATAGACAGATACACCTATTTGTTCTGTGCTATGCAGAGGAACAAAGTTCAAAGAGAGGTGCTTACCACTTGACTGCCACCTGAGGACGTTGAGTTCTGGAAAAAACAAAAAACAACAAGTAAATCTCCAAGTGTTCCCACCCAATGGTTTGGAACAGTTTTGCCTGTGACCAGCACAGTTTTGACAGCTTAACCTACAGCTGCTGTGAAGTTGTTCAAGAGGAAAGTAGCTTTGTATAGCTGGAGCATATAGTTGTAGGTGAACTCTCTCATCTCGCATCTGACACTATCAACTAATACTGGTGAAAGGCTAGTAGGCTGTTTCCCTCTCATTCTGTTATCATAGTCCATACAGACTCTCCATCCAAAATTGATGGGTGCTCAAAAGAAAGAGGTGCAAAACAAGGCACTGTACTAGTGGAAAACTCCACAATCTAGCCTCCAAAAAAGAAGTGAAGGATTAACTGAGCAGAGCCTATGGAATCTACACAGATTAAATGAATTTAAAAATAGAGGACGTTAAGATGCAACAAGGCTACTAACTGGAATGTAAAGCAGAGCAGCTTCAGATGTAAAACATAACTGATCCCAGGCTGAGGCCATGTTTTCCACTCCAATTTCTTTAAATGCGCTATAACACAAAGGGAACTCATACAGAGTGTTCTGCCCAGACCAAATCATCCTGAAACTGCTCTATCATGCTCTATCAACCACCCGTGTTCTTTGTTCACTTACAGAAGAAGATGAAAACACTGATGAAAGTATTCTTACCTGTTTCCCAGAGTAAGTGCTTCCAGAGTAGCCCTGTAAAACAGTGATAAACCCTTTATTTCTGTTGTGCAAGGCAGCAGGCACAGCTACATCCCTTTTATTTCATGACCAGTTTCAGAAGGTTTTCAAAGCAATGTGTCAGCAACTGAACTGTGACCCTCAAAACAGTTATCCTGGTATTTAAATACCTCATGTTTAATAGAGCGATGCAAGCCTGTTCCTATGAGTAAGTAACAAAGCATATAGAATTCATAGAATCATCGAATCATTAGGGATTGGAAGGGGCCTCGGAAGATGATCTAGTCCAACCCCCTGCCATAGCAGGATCACCTAGACCAAGTCACACAGGAACTAAACTTTGCTACGGGGGAATGAACACTGCCTCATCCTAAGCTTCAACAACATATTCCAATGGTTATTGGTCAAGTTGCCAGACATTTGCCATTGGAACATAGTTCCAAGTTTCACCCTTGCTGTTGTTACCTACTTTAAAAGCTAATAGCCGTGTATCCACGTTTTTAAGTTGGTTGTGGCATGCTAAAAGAACATCCCAATTTGCTTTCCTTGTTGACTGACTCCTGAGGTAGATGAATCCTTGAAAATATACCCATTGTCAACTCTAAGCCTATTTGTACTTCACTGTATTCTTCCTTCTATCTGATACAGAGAACCACAGGAAAATAACCGCTTGTGTCCCCAGTCATCAAACACTCCCAGGAAAAAGCTCCCCTGAGCTCCGTGTCGTTCTGTTACAGCTGTTGTTTGGAATAATGCACTGGAGTCAGAGAACTTAAGACAGCCCTCAAGAAGCACAAGCAGTTCTGTAGTGCTAGTGTGTTCAATACAGAGAAAGGAGAGAAGTAGTAAGGTCCCCATAAGTATTAATTGTTGGGCTAGAGGACCTTTGCTGGAAGAGATGACCTTTGGAGGTCCCTTCCAACTCGTGCCATTCTACTGCTTCACCTGGAACCAGCCTACCGTTACATTTTGGGCAGGAGCTGTGAAGGTTGGAATCCTTTGCTCCACAGCCCTACTTGAAGAAAGCTCTAATAAGAAAGGTAACTGAGAACAAGGATACTGAGAAACCAGGTTTCTACAAGAGTCCTGTGCAGTGTTCTGGCAAAGTGGCTCTACTTATTGTTGCCAACAGGAACTCGAACAGGCATTGATTCTAAGAGAAGCCATCAACGTGATAGCAAGGTGCCTCACCTTTGTGATTCATGGTTAAGGAAATACAAGGCCTGTGCCTGGTCTTTAGCAGCGGGTGGATACGTGGTAGTGGTTCTTTAAGAGATAAGCTACAAGTTCTGTGTGCTGGTTCCTGTCTCCTGCCATTGAGTGACAGCAAGAGCAAGGTCTAAATTAAACACTAACAAAAGGGGCCAGGAGCGAGAGATGGGGACGTTAACTGCACAGGTAAGTGTCAACTATTATTTCCCTCAAAAAGAAAAATCGCTTTCTTCAGAGCAGGCAAGGAATGCCTGAGGCAAGTGCACGCACAACTGGGGAGGAAGTGCACGCTGAGCACAAAGTGTGTGTGTGCTCAGGAGTGTTCACAAGTCCCTTGAAACACCCGTGCTGTAATCTCCTTCTGTAATCTCCTAGCCAGAGGCTGACTGGAAATTGTCTTGGAGTGAAATGCTGGCTCAACACTATGGGAACGCGTGACACTAGGTACTGTGCTTCCATTTGCTGATGTTGTCTCAATTGACACCCAGCGCACGAGTAACTGGATAGAACTTTACCAGGTTTATAAGTAAGAAAGAGGTAAACTCTGGATTTTTCACTTACAGGTTTACCATACTGTCTGCCTCCAGAGGGGTGTGAGCCCTGTAAAAATCAAACATCCATTAACTGATTGAAAAAACAAGTCTGTGGTCATGTTGAGACAACTTGTGCAGTACTGGGACAAGCTTATTTGGGGGGTGTTTGAGCAAAAACTCTCTGGAGCTCCTAAACTGAAGCTGTCCCCTGCACACCAGAGCGGTTTGTTACGCCGAATCAAGAAGTGGTGCTACAAGACAGAGCGCAGCGGTTGCACCGTGTTCAAAGGGATGTTTTGCCAGAGCAGTTCAGCGTAAACAGCTCTCTCACTCAGCTCACGGCAGTGACCGTAGTTGATAAAACCTCAGCGATGTGTCAGGCCAAATGGATGTGTATTTCAGCACCAAGTAGCTGATCTGATCCACAGTGTCCAGGGAAGGAGTTAGGAGAGAAGGGAATCTACTCACCTGCCCACCGTAGGAGCTGCTTCCCGAGGGAGAAAACCCCTGTTTAAGATAACAAGAGAACAGCAGAAAACATTGAGTGCTTGAGCATTGGCAGCACAGCAGCAGCTATTTTTAACTGTTTGTTCTCCTGCGCAGAGCAGGAGAAGGAGGATGATGTCAATGTAGTTGACAAACAACAAGAAAAGAGCTCTTGAGCAGTGTGAAACAGAAACATAAGCATGGTTAGTTGAAACTATCACTTGAGATAAGAGGTATTCTGAGGTAAAGCTGCTGACGTTATGCTCTGTGCAGTTTCTGTAAGTTGAAGACTGCTCATGCTACTCCATTTACAGAGAAACAGTTCCTGCTGTCAGATATTTATTGAGACGGAGATTACTCAGAACACTGACTGCGCACACACACACACTCTGCATTGTGGTTCTCATCTAATGAGGTGCAAGTAGGAAGGACTTGAAAACTGAAGTCACTTGCCTGTCCTCCATACTGGCTGCTTCCAGAGTATGATGAACCCTGTGAAAGAAGCAAAGACTTGTAAATAATCCTTTATAGTGCCACTGGGCTTCAAGACACTGCACCTAATCTACACAATGTTAATGATGCTGATTGATTAGGAAAACCTAACACAGTTACTAAAGCAGTGGCAAGTGGCTACTGATCTCCACATCATATTAGTGATTCGTGCAATGATGTGAACCCTGAGTTGTTCCGTGGTAGGTTTGTGGGGATTCGTTTGAGGTTAGAAAGCTTCTGTAATTGAAAGATGTAACTGGAATACTAAGAGCCATTCAATAAACCAACATGTACTCTCAGAAGTCATCATTCCTACCTCTGTGCCTAAACTGAATTCACTGTTCAGTGGCTTCTGGTTAAATATGGCAACTGAGCCACGCTTATCCCCTAAGAATTAATCTGTGTAAATGGAAAAGGCAAATTGCCAACCTGTCCACCACCATGGTATCTGTTTCCTCCAAAAAAGCCCTGTATTCAACAAAAACAGCAATGTTTACAACACTGTGTTAAGTTCACCATGACATAAAGCATGCAACGAGCATCCTAACCTGTTTCACTGATCCAGCCACACACATTGATTACTAGGGCACGTCTCTAGCCGAGTAAACAAGAGACTCAGTCTCATCTTGATGTACTCTGCTGTCTTCCTTCAGATGATTTGCTTGCAAAGGGAAGCAGGCTGATAGCTCGTGTGTTGCTTCCGACACTTGGGGCTCTCAGAAGCGGTGCGTATACTCCACGAGCACGGTGCTTATGGCACCTCGTGTTTGCTCCATTTCATCATCCAAGAAAGAAGTAGTTCACTACTAGTTAGGACTACACTGAGACAAGAGATGCTAAGCTCTCCCTCAAAAGGAAATGAGCTCAATTTCAGCAAGACAGGGTTGAGGTTTTGTTGTCATTTTGTTTTTAGAGTGCTTACAAAGGTATAAGAAATACACTCGTTAGACAGAAGAGCAGAAACGGTTTTTAACTCATGTGGTGTGGTGTTCTGCTCTCACTTGGAGACCGTTTGGGGCAGCATTTTGGGCTGAAGTCTCACTAGCTCAATCAGAAGAATGTATGTTGATAGCCATCATAAGGAGGACGTTGTCACACAGGTGTCCAAGATCCAGCAGATAGGAGATACTTGAGAAACAGATTGTCATACAAATCACAGGTCTTTCTTACAAACCCAGAGAAATGGAACGTTTTGAAGAAGTGTTTTGTGTCTATATTTTAGAGAATTAGCAGTAGTTTCCCTTTAATATGGACACTGGGGAACATCGGGATTTGTTTAATCCCGAGTGGGGGAAGTGCGATGTATTTCCCATCTATTCATATAAAGAGAGAAATGCATCTGGGTAGCTAGTTTGGAATGCAATACAGCAGTTGGAAGTTGTCTCGTGTTTTTGTGTCGTATATCGTATAACATTTTGAACCTTAGCAGGTTCAGAACTCCTCAGTTTAACACGATGTGCAAGACATTGTCATTATACAGTTACAGAAAGAATCAGCTCAAGCTCCTTGGGAGTTCTGCACTATGTGTACAGACTATGAAAAATATACAGAACCAAGGAGTACTTACTGGACTTCCACCGGGGCACACGCACCCACCCTGTACAAGACACAATCGGATTTGTTCCCCTGAGTCTGTGGCTGAGAAAGGCCTCTGAATTACTAGAACTCACATTCTGTTACTACAAGAAAACACGGTACAAAGATTGCTCGTTGACACATCAAGCTGCTCCTAGGAAGCCATTTCTTTCTCCCTCCACTGGCCTTTCAAGACAGCTGTACACTTATAACATTTTTAACATACAGTCTTCCAGCTTCTCACTTAAAACTTAATCACCAAATGAGCGAGCAAAAAATCCTAGGCAATACCACAGAGAGCATTTTCCTTTCCCTAGGGGCCAGAGCACCTGGAATACCTGCAGTATTCTTTGATGCTACTGATAGTACAGAAAACACCAGAGATGATTTCTAGCACAGACCTACTAGTGATTTCTGCTCAAAAAAAACTAGTTGAGAGATGGCCAGGGGTTCACCGTGCGGTGTCTCACTCTGCACATTCAATCCTCATGACATGGCTAAGAACCAAACCATTTAGCACCAAAGCAGGTGCAAAAGCTCAAGTACAGCTGCCATTCAGACACACACTACTGGGTTCTCTGGCCTGTGGGGTGTCTGAGTGGCATGGAAAAAGCCAAGAACGTGTTGCTGAGGCTCTTGGCAAGAAGGATGATGGTGAAGGAAAACAGTTCTTGCAAAGGGAAGACACAGAAGATGAATTACGAGTGCCTGGCACTAGTGCAGCTGAATGGTGCGGAGCAAAGGAAAAAGCCACCATACCTGTCCACCAGCCTGTCTGCTGCCTGCATAGCCCTGAAAAAAAATTAGCAGCTTATTACTTTAGTGTTATTGAGTAACACTCTCACTTGTTGTCTGCGTTCCTTAGTATTTCAGATCGTTCTGGAGCTGCCAGTACTAAGAAAGTGGAATCTTTCCACCTATCCACCATCGTGGCTACTTCCTGAAGAATCTATGCATTTAAGAAACGGGAAACCATTTGTATTTGTTGCACATTCTGTAACTTCAGATCTGTCACAGAAAACATCCCACGCTGTTCTTTGTCTTGTAAGGATTTAAGTGTCACACTTTTTTATACCCATACTGAAACCTATTGGCCTTTACCGTTGAAACCGAGCAAAAAACCATTGAAGTCAAAGCCCGCTTCAGCCAGCTGCGTCTAGTGCTGCTGCACTGGACTGTGTGCTCGTGGCAGCTGCCTGTGTTGCACTTTCCTGAGCGCCCCGATACTGCAGAAAGCCATCAATTACTCTGTTCTGCCCCAGCCTGTCACAGGCTTCTTTAAGGGTTTGTGAATGAAGTACTCTCTTACTTCTCTGTTGTGCAATGAAAGGTAACAGCAAGTCAAACGCTCAACCTATTCAAGAGCTCCCATCTAAAGCACCAGACACACAGGGGGGGTTTAACTGAATCACTTATGGACTTGCAGGCAATCATCAACTTAGAAGAAAGGCCATTTAGATTCAACTTTTTCAAGCCAAGCGTCAAACTTTTCTGCAGAAGACACTTGCACACATTAGCTGAAGCATTACAGAAGACTTTAGACCGAGACAGATAGAGCTAACGCGGATGGCCGGGTAGACAGTGAATTAGCTACAAGCTGGCTTTGGCCACAAGAACAGACGTGTGGACTCCTGACGCTTACTTGTGCTGCCCCATAATGGCTGCCTCCGTAAGAAGATGGCCCCTGGAAAAATAGATAAAGTCAGTGAGTTCCAAATATCTCATTCTTAGAGGCTTGGTATCTGACTGTTTGCTTGTCACCTTCTCAGAACACACTCTATACTTCTCTGTTAATGCATCATATTACCATGCAGAGAAGAGAGGACTCTGAAGTCTCTTGAAATATTTAATGGGGAAAGCTCTCAGGGTAACCTTTTGCTTGGTGGAAGCCAAACAACGGGCAAACATTAGAGGTAAGAGCTTACCTGCCCCCCGTACTGTCTAGCTCCAGAGGAATAGGAGTCCTGCAAAGTGTACAAGATAAGCACAGGGTTACCTTAGATCGGGACACGACTGTCCCAGAACAAGAAGCCAAAAGGCAACGTGAGAGTGAGTGCGGATGAGCAGGACTGTCTGCATGCTTCAGTAACTGCACTTCCAGCCTCACAGGCTAACCGGGAGATACCCAAGCTCCCAAGCAAGGCTGGAAAGCAATAAACCTCATTGCTTTGTGTGACCTGTTGGGAAGGTTAGAGCAGCATTCCTTCCAGTTACTTCTCACTGTTAGAGAACGCTGTTTGCTTGGGAAGCTGCATCCTGGGCCAAAAACTAGCAGTGAGTATTGTCTGCAGGAGAGCACTCTGAAAGCCAGCCTAAGCAAGTGTACTGAAACCTCATACAGGAGGCCTCTTTAAAGAGGGTAGATTGGATTTGTTTTCTTTCTTAATGGAATAAACACTTCTAGGAATAAAAGCATTACATTTGGATTTCTTCTTTCTCCACACCCATGTCTCGTGTGACCTTTATCCTACAAGTCCACAAAGAGCCATGGTGCATGTTTAGGACATACTAAACAAAACAATGGGTTTCATTTACTGAGACTTTTGCTTTTGAAGTAGAGCCCCCCTATGAAAGCTGCATGCAACCAAGTTTGTGAGTAGCCATCGATTTCCAAAGCGGCAAGCTGACCGTCCCCTTGGAACGAGGACTTACTTGACTACTGTACTGGCTGCCTCCAGAAGCTGAGCCCTGAGGACAAAAAGCAGAAACCAGTTATTTCTCTCTTACAAAACTGTTTTCAAGCAAAACTTCTTGAAGGACAGCAGTACATAACTTCTACTTTAAACTTTTCTGCTCGAGTTTAGAAGCCCTTCCTAATGCAAGATCTAGCCTTCCCCACTTTGTTAATACATCTGAAGTGTGGCATGTACCTGCCCACCAGAGTGCCTGCATCCAGAGCCCTTTTGGGCAGGAAACAGCAGTTCTCACTGCAGTGTGCTGACTGAAGGCAAGACAAATAGGCTGTCTGTCCTTCCGTCAGATCCTTTGATGAACGACATCCCCACTAAGACCTTTTGAGCACTGAGCTTCCACAGTGACTGCTAAGCTCCAAGACATGAAGCTGGTTTGTGTTTAGCACATTCTGTTAAACACCTATCAGAAAGGTGCCCTCCATAATGAATCTCAGCTGTGTTAAGTGACCGGTCGAGTGCCCTGTAATGAAGATGCTAAGGACAAGGGTCTGAGGTAGACAGGAGGATATAACTGGGGGATAACCAAGACCTGCATTCAGCATTACAAACGCTACTCCGTCGTGCTGAGGTGCTAGGTGCATCTAGGCATTGAAGTACAGACCGTTACCTGTGCCTTTGAGACAGCACTCATGACAGCCCTCACGCACTGTAGCTGTTTGGCATCATGGAGCTGTCTGAGAGGTAGTGCATTAGATGCCTTTCTGAACCGGAGAATGCTCTCTAGGGAGACACTGAATACATGAAGGTAGTAAGTGGACTTTTGGTCCACGGCACCAGAACACAGCAAGTCTGGTCTGAAATGTGCATACTGCAGCCATCAGCAAATCATCGCTGACTGTTTAATTCTGTCGAGTGAAACCCTGCAGAGCCCTC
This sequence comes from Phoeniculus purpureus, assembly GCA_028565055.1. NCBI lineage: Eukaryota > Metazoa > Chordata > Aves > Bucerotiformes > Phoeniculidae > Phoeniculus > Phoeniculus purpureus. Next base: position 11,416 of record JAOXOE010078999.1, read on the forward strand.
TGGGTGACTTGGGGAAGAACAAACAGACTTTGCCAGCGTGTGTGCTCGTGTCTCTTACATAAGTGACACATACAAGCTACTTATGTAATAGCCACAGCATTCCCTCGGTCTTTTTAAACAATCTCCGAGTCCAAAGTGCTGTCCAGAGGCAGACAAAATCATTAAGAGACCAACAAAAGTGTCAGTCCCCATTGGAAGTGCCCAAGGAGCCAAATCCCAGCATTTCCAGCTTAAGGATGGAGACCACAGGCAGGCAGGAACGTTCCCCTGAGTGTAGATGTGCGCATGGTCTTCCTGCCTACGGTGGAGCACAAGGCCAGTGTTGTTTATCAGGCAGTACTGATTTCTCTGTGGTGTATTTGTGTAGTGTCCAGGTAAGGGTCTGGCAACAACAACAGCTGTGTGCAACATCCAAACACACCCAGACATATTTTGTCCCTTGAGCGCAGCCCACACAGGCCTCGAGTGACACACGCAGCGTTCACTCGTAGGAGTCAGGAGGTCTGTGGGTGGTTTTAGTTGTAGCTCAGGGAAGTCATTTCCACAAGTGTGTGACTTCTCTTAGGTACTCATCTCAACCCATCAAGCCATAGTAGTGACAAGACAAACACGGGGCACACTGAAAAGCTGATTGCCCCTGAACAGTACTTACGTTTGCAGAGGAGTTACTTCTGACTAAGGTAGGGGATTCACTCTGTACGGGGGGAAGAGAGAGAACAGGAGAATTAGCCAGTTCTATGATATTTTAGAGGAAGAACCTAACAGTCTAGAACTAAATTACACCTTGTTAATTGTCTTAATTTGCCAAGACGGCAGGGCAGTCTCTTTTGGCCTGGAAGACTGTACACCACCAAGCACAGTTCTGTATCTAGCCACGAGTCACTGGCTAGAAGAATCTGAACGCTCCCCAAGGGGCGGGAATGCCCTTTAGACGCTACACGTTGACTGATCACGTGTGATTTTCTTCACATAGCGAGTACTACTGTATTTTACAGTCTTCAAATAGTTTCACTTGTATTTAAACAAACAAGTTAGGGGACATTGTTTGCTTGTCTAGTTTGGGGGTTTCGTTGTTGTTTGGGTTTGTTGGTTTTTTACTGGTAAACACCGAATTCCTTCCTACAGTGGAGGACAAGACCAACCTTGTTTATCAGGCAATACTGACACAACAACTTGACACAGTCAGCCAGTCTAAATTTGATCTTATTTTACCTTCCTTCCAGAAGGAAGGGGTGGTGGGGGTCAGTCTGTTCTCCCAAGTAATAAGTGATGGGATGAATGGCCTCAAGTTGTACCAGGGGAGGTTTAGCCTGCATGTTAGGAAGAGTGTCTCACTGAAAGGACTATAAAGCATGGGAACATGCTTCCTGGGGACGTGGTGGAGTCACCGTCCTCGAAGGTATTTAAAAGTGTAGGTGTGACGCTTAGGGACATGGTTTAGCGCTGGGCTTGCAGTGTTGGTTTAGAGGTTGGAGTCAATGTTCTTAAGGGTCTTTTCCAACATAAGTCATTCCATGCTACTGAATTCTTCACCTTGGTGTAACGAGTAAAGGTTCCTGCCATATCAGCAATACGCGAGGCACAGCGAGTAGCACATTGAGACTACGTTAAAATTCAGCAGGTTAGAAAGAAAGAGGACCACAGATAGTTTTCCAGTTAAATGAAAGAAGAAAGTGTAACGAACAAATGACACTTACAGAGCTCCTCCCAGAACAATCACATCCACTCTGTATAGAATGCAGAAAATACGTCACATGAAGACCAAAGGTCTGAAAGGCCACATCACTTACCTTACTAGCCTAACTCAAAGCAGGTGAAAAATTCTGAGCAGTCCTACAGAGAGCAATTCTCCCCTGAGATGCCAGAGCACCTGGCATGCACACAGTTCTTTGATTCCCACTGTAATTGGAAAGCAGATTTCAACTCTGCTAAAGCTGAGAGATGGCCAGGGGTTCACCGTGCAGTGTCTCACTCTGCACATTCAGTCCTCACGACATGGCTAAGAACCAAACCATTTAGCACCAAAGCAGGTGCAAAAGCTCAAGTACAGCTGCCATTCAGATGCTTACTACTGTGAGAAGTCTGAATGGCATGGAAAGAGCAAAGAACATGTTGCTGAGGCTCTTGGCAAGAAGGACGATGGTGAGGGAAAACAGTTCTTGCGGAGGGAAGACACAGAAAGAGAGTGATGAGTGCCTGGAGCTACTGCAGCTGAATGGTGTGGAGCAAAGCACAAAGCCACCATACCTGTCCACCAGCCTGGCTGCTGCCTCCTGAAGAATTGGCACCCTGCAATTGCGATATGTTCACATGAATGATTTTCAAAGAGTGTTTTCCGTAAGTATTCGATAATAGCGTAGTGGTTTTTTACTCTCTAAAGTGTGTTTGTAGGTGTCTCCCTGGTTAAGAACTCGATTTTATAGAAAGATTAATGAGGATTAAAAACCCCACAGTGATCTGAAAACGGAGGTGGTACCAATCTAGTACCATTTACTTCCAATACATGCGTTGAGGAAGATAACCCAACCCACTTGATACGAAAGGGCCGTTTCCCACCTGTCCTCCATACTGGCTGCTTACACCTGAAGAGGAGTCCTGAAAAGAGAAAAACAACACGTATTTTTAAAATAGAAATGACTGCAGAACATTATTTCCATTTGCTTCCTGCAGTTAGAACATCAGTGAGCTCAGCAATTATGTTCTGAGCACTCTGCTTACGCCTGGAAATTGGCAGAGAGATCCATAAGGAAAAGGTGTTGGCACACTCATAGAACCTCACTCCCACGTAAAAGACTGCTGTAACTGAAGACAAGGACTCAAGTCCTTTTGTATAACAGGTACTAAATCTCTGCAGTTTTGACCTCGAGTATTTACCTGCCCACTGGAGTAGCTGCCACCTTGGGAAGAGGAGCCCTGCAAAAAGCAGACACAGTTTATTTTGTTGACAATGACTTCCGCAAACAAGACCAAGCTGTCAAGTAGTTACACAGTGCCATTTGTTGTCTTTAGAGCTTTGTTTCCTAAACAGTTTGCTGTTTCGTAAGACATGATGCCAGAGCTCATGAGGAAATGTAGGTAGTAAACAGTTGGGTTTACAATCTACCCCTCATGATCATTTTGGAAGGGAACTGCAAAGAATGAATAAAATAGATGCTTACATGTCCACCTGACTGGCTGCCTCCTGGGGAATAAATACCCTGGAAAAGTGTATTGAAATTACATGAAAACACAAAACCTTTCTTTCTTTCATTGTCTGGAAAGATCAGGCTGGAAGCTGAACACTCCTCTTGCTTCTGTACAGCCCTGAGCTCCCTCATGCAACAACCACCAACCGTATTTCTGAACAAGCTAGCACACGTCCCTTTAACCTCTTGGTAAGTGCTCTCTTGGTGAAGGGCAGTTTTGGGTGCAACGATTACAACCGGTCCTGTACCTTCAACAAGAGAACTTCTCGGTCTGTGCTATTTAATTCTTACTAGACTGAACAAAAGATGTGCTGTGTACGATGACAGCCTTGGGTCAGACACAGAGCACAACAAAGTGAAGGGGTTTGCTCGGAATTAATGTTGGTCAGGTCTTGGTATTGAAGCCCTTTGTGGTCAGGCACTGAGTAGAAAGGCAAATACATCGTGATGCTGTGTTTGAGAGTCTGAGATTCAAGAGCACACCTCCACATCAGCTGGGGTCTCTAGCAGCACTTCAGCTCTTTAGCCACATCCTCATCTCCTCTGTGTTTGAGGACTTTTTATCCTGCACTAGAAGCTACCACAGTAGCTTCCATGCAAGCTGTAATTTAGATGGTTGGTGGTTGCCAAGCGCTGAGGCAGACACTGGCAACAGCCAAGGAATGAGTGCTTACCTGTTCGCTCTGCCGGCTGCCAGATGCCGAGGTGGAGTTCTGAAAACATTAGAATCTGGTTATTGCATGGCAGGTAATTCCATAGCAAGGGTGGAAGGCGTAGAAAACTACTGCTTCTCGGAAAGATTAAAGATGTAGGCTGCAGGACAAGCAGCATTCCTTGAAGTTCTTCCTCTGCTCATTTACGGAGCGCGGCATTTCCTTGTTTGGAAATACGCAGAATCCTGATACAGTACAGCAGAGGAGTGAGATCGCATCTGGCTTTATGCTCTTCTCTTGGAATGCTCCAGGGGAAGACACCAGCATTTTAAGAGCAGGCTTGGTTACCACAAGTCCTCAGTGGCACACACTCCTCATTTCTCTGTGCTATACTGTACTAGACTTCAGCTTTGCTGAATATCCACAAGAAGATTCTGATGATTGTGATGAGGAAGTTGTGTGGAAACTAATCACAATCAAGACTTGTGGTTGAAGTGCAGAACTGAATTTCTAGAAGCTTGTGAAGACACATTTTGTACTGACCAGGACACTGGACATCCAATTTACTGGAAGTCCAATCAACGTGCAGCCACTTACTCATGACTATTCCAGTGAAAGAGTAGCTAGATGAAAGTGCTAGAAGTAAGAAGTGTCTGGTGGCTGTCTGTCCCACGGCCATACACTCACATTGAATATCATGAATTCCATCAGTACTCAAGAACTTCCTTTGTACATGCCACTTCTATGAACTGATTCAAAGAGACACAGATGCTGCCAGCCAGAACTTCTAACTGCAGTTATAATTTGTCAACTCACTACCATACCACAGCACCACAGTGTGATATTGGAACCTACTTTTTCCTCTATCTGCAGAAGTCATACAGTTTAAAGAGTTACTGCAGAAAGTGAGTAAACATCACAGGTAATCAGAGTGTCCTGTGAGAGCTCTTACAGAAACTGGGGCAAGGTGAAGGCCCATGTAAAGCCCTAGATCCTTTAAGAGGTACTAAGTTCTGACATTGATATACTTAAGAAATTCTTACTTGGTCATCAGTTTGACTGCCTCCTATGGGAAGTGAATCCTGTGAAACAATAGAAAAACTTGATTTTCACCCAAAAAAGGACTCTCCCATGACTCTTACGCGTAGAGGCTGCAACACAGCAAACGGGCTTAGAATCTCCAGTTGTACCCAAACCTGAGAATGTGCAAACACACCCCTACGTTTTCACACGGAGAAATGGTAGACAGAAGTTGGCCTGCAAGTTTACCTATTTTTGCATGACACATCTTGGCCTGTGTGCTTGCTCTACAGAACGCTCTCGAGAGCTTCCCTACTCTCAAAGCAGCAAGACAGAGTTTTCTATGGATTCTACGAAGAAGCAATCTGGATATAGGTCTTGTTGTTTTAAACAAACAATTCTGCCTTGTTTTGGCTAGTGAAAGTGCAGCGCTAAACAAAACATAAGGTGGTCCCTACAAGGCCGTTCACATCAGTCAGTGCAGACCTCAAACACAGCACGTGCGCCCCCCTACAATTAACAGCTTCTGCACAAGTAAGGCATGCAAATGAACACACTAAGTATTTCCACGTTGGACAGGCTTACGCACAAACATTGAAGTCATTAAAGCACCGAAGAGCCTCCGCGAGCAGAAGCATTTGTACAGCATTGCCTCCTCTCCATTACAGAAACATTAGGAGTTGTGAAGAGGCAAAACCAAGACAAATAAGAAGTAAATTAGCACTTCCATGGTCAACACCTAAAAATAATTGAAATACAGAGCCCAGCGGACATGGGAACCAACAGAGCAAGCTTAAGCTTTGCATGCGAGAGACAACATTTACCTGACCATAAGGTCCAGCAGCACCACCACCGTATGTGGAAGGTCCACCCTGCTCAGAAAACAAGTGACTTCCATATTGCAAACAGAATTCACTGTTGAACCGACCATAGTTATGGCCCTCTAGAGCACTAACTTAACTCAAATTAACTCTCATTCTTATCTCTAATAGAGCTCATTTCCACTTTTAAAGAGAGTCTGCAGAACAGGCTGTAAGGGTTGAAGGCACATAACGTTTTACTCACGTGTACGTTTTCAGGCTACAAGAAAAGCCCCCCAAATACAGCATATGTAGGGGATTTAACCTTAGCATCTTTATACAAAGATTAAACACACCCAGCTATTTAAAAGAGTATTTACCTGACCATAGGATTCCCCACTGTCATAGGCAGAAGAACCTCCCTGCAAAAAATTAATGAATTAACTTCACTTTTCTCAAGGAAGAGTCGTCCTTCTTTCAAGACCAGTACAGAACCTAAAATAACAAACTCGGAAGAAGACTGACCTGTCCGTAAGATCCACCAGGATAAAAGAAAGGCCCTCCCTGTACAGAAGATACACAAACACACCGGGTTGTAGTTACAGTGTTCTCGGGGAGAAGACTTTTAGACTGCACCTCTGTAGGCACGGTGGTCAGAGTATTTACCTGGTTGCCAGAGTAAGAGCTGTGGGAAGAACCTGGGCCCTCCTGAAAGGAAAACACAATCCAGCTGTTTCCTTGCAGAGGAGGGTTTGAGGAGCAGCACACTCAGGTCTCACTGCACACCCTCTCTCACAAGTTCAACCCACCTTTTCTGAGCACCTCAGTGCATACCAAGGTCAGAACGGGGTTGAAGTGGAAGAGGAGTACCCTGGCAGTAATGTTCTTAGCCTGCTGCAAGTGTTAGTTGTGTAGGGAAACCCCACGACTGCCCTGTTCTGTGTCAGGCTTCACTCCACTAGGTTACAGGAGGGTTAAGTTTTCTGCTCTAAGAGGCAACTGTCAGGACTGCAACTCCAGTACATCCAGGCAACTACAGTATTGGGAGTCTAGGCACCAGGACGATGGGGCTCTGTGTTAAGCTGTTAAGGGAGGAGGAACTACCTGTCCATAGGCTCCACCGGGATAGAAGTAGGGCCCTCCCTGTGCAGGAGACAGAATGGGTTACTGGTTTGGATTGGGCTACTCCCTCAAAGGAGGTTTAGGATGGAGCTTCTGCACAGGGCACTGTGCCTGAATGTTTACCTGGTTACCAGAGTAGGTGTTGTATGAAGGGCCTGGAGCTCCCTGAAATGAGAACACAGACTGGCTGTTGTCTTGCACAAAGATGTTTAAGTGAGACCATTTCTGGATTTCTAACCTTTGAAACTACAGCTTTTAAAAATAAAGTTACTTGTATGAAACCTTCAGCAAGTGCTTCTAGCGTTAAAAGACCTTCAAGAAGTAGTACCTTCTAAATCTAGCTGTCTAACCGCACAATGCTATGCCGTATCTGGAAGACTTGTTACAGATGAAGGCAACCCTCAAGTCTCAAAATGTAAGTGTGAACTAGGAGAGCAGGTTCTTTTATCTCCTCACTTAAAAGCGAGCGCTGTTTACCAGCGCCTAACGTCCGCTGTCGCTGTTAAGTCCCCCATACACATAAAGCAAAGTATTATTCCATGGCTCAGTTGGAGTTACAGTCTTTAGGTGGAACTTTGAGAAAAAGTGGAATAATGGCAGTGTGAGGAATTTTGGGATCCAGGGGAAAAAACTGGTTTTTCCCTTGAACTGTGGTGGTTTAAGTATTTATAGCTTTGGCTCTTCTCTAGATTTGATGAGAACTTCATGTAACTCAGCTTTCAGGTTTACAAAAGATTTTTGCAGTCACTGTCCTCCTGTGCTGAAGAACTTTCTTGAAAGTAGGTGACTCACTTTTATGCTGGCGTATTTATGCCTACTCATCTACTTATACCTCGGGGGTTTTTCCTGTTTACAAGGATGAACCCGCTTGTAGTGGCCAGTGTACTCACATATTAATCTCCGGTACCTCTACTGCCATGTGCAGAGAATTAATCCTGGACAGCTTTTTAATTCAATCTATTCCTCTCTGAAGATTTCTGAACTTCACTGTTGTGTGAAGACCAAAAACCAAGACCATTGTTACCTAGTTTAAAATAAACTGAGTTTTCTCCACTGGTACTACCACAAAGTGAAAATCAATCAGTATGGACAGATCTGCACTGAGAACTGGTTTCCTAACGCTTCCAGTTCAGAGGTCTTATTTTCTTCACGTTGAAGAGTTTTGTTTGATAGCAACTAAATACAGTGTTGCCCCCCTGGCCAAGCTCTGGTGGTTTGCCATTAAAGACCAGGCTTGCTTCCACACCAGCACAGGCGTGCCCAGAAAGCAGCCCCGGTAGAAGGAAACCTTGCACAAAGGCATTCAGCTTTTTCCGTGCAAGTGGATCTGCTTGCACAGCAATACAAGTCGCATGAGAAGAGAGATGTTTCCACTTGAAGACACTCCAGTGTTAGTTATTTGAACAGACCAGTCTGTATTAAACCTGTGTAAGCCGTGATCGGTGCTCAACCTCGGATACATGAGGCAGTATTTTACTAGACAAAATCACGGCTGCTAGAAGTTAAAGACAGTCAAGTCCAGAACCCAGCAACTTCTCTATGCAATTACTCTGTTTGAGCACCAGTAGTAGTGCACAGTATGATTGTTGTTGAAGTTAAGAACCATTTCACAGCATTTGAGTGGCTTTAGGTAAGCTCACGTTGAAACTGTGTTTAAGGAATCAGTTGTCAGGTAGAAGTTAAGCGAATCTGAAATGCAAGCTCACCCGACAGAGTCGGGTTAAGGCAGAAAGCTGGTACAGTCTATAACGCTCACGTAACACATCCTCGGGCTTTGTCTCATGGCATTGCCCAAGACAAAGACTTGTCTATAGTGCCATGGATTGCAGAATTTCTGTGGTTGTCTTCAGGAGAAGAGTGCTGAGGGATTAGTCCAAGCCAGGACATTTTGAAACGTGTCTTCTGACATTAGAGTCACACCACTTTACTGCACCGGTGAGAAGAACAAAGAACCTGAGCTGGATGCAGATAAATTCTGTGGTTACTACCGGGCACAGTGACTCTCGCTTTGGAAAGCGCTGCCTGTTGTGTAGGAGCCAGTGACAAAGCCACTGGACGACCCTGCAGTTACAGAACTAGTAGCCAAATGGTAAAGATGCAGTTAGAGTGGGATTAATCCTTCATTTCCCTGTGTATGGCTCTATCCAAGGAAGTTGCCAGTAATGTTTTGTGTTGTTCAGAGTGCCTGTACTCACTAGGCAACTCTCTCAAAGTACTCTATTGTGTAGATGAAAGCATAAACTCAGCAAAAGAATTACCTGCATGTGACCTCTGCTTCCATCAGGACAAACGCAACCACCCTATAGTGTTTTTTAAGAGAGGAATCAGTTATTGCTTTGTGGCAGCTCAAAATAGCATCTTGTTTTGGATCCAAAACCCTGTTTAGGGGAAGAATGTGGGGCCCCAGAGTAGCTGTGAGTTTACCCCTATCTGGAACAAGCGAGAGTCTCAGTCTCTACGTATGGCATTTGCTTTGGAACTGAGCGTGACGCTGCGTTCTGCTGTCTCAAAGACAGGCGCCTCATCAAGGGTAGTCAAGAGTACAGAGACTCTTACAGAGACTCTTCATTGTGCTCTCGCAATGCGTGAAATTCAAACAGTTCTTGAGAAATAAGGAAATCACTTCAGAGAGACCTTTCAAACATGTTAAATTTGAACAGGGCCACTTGATTTACACAGTATTGCGTAGCACTGCCAGTGCCCCATGACTCCTGAGCTTGTTTAGTAGCCAGTAACCCATCTGGACAAGACTAGATAAACAGAGAAAATTCTGACCTCTCTGTTTGATCCACCACTGGTTGCAACGAATGACCCACCCTGTAAAGCAATCGATTAGTCTTTTTTGCAGATGTGTTTTGTCTGAATCTGACATGCATAAAGTTATCGAGTAAGAACTAAGGTGACACCACACTTGTACCACTTCCCTGCACCAGCAACTACCATCTGTTCAGATCTCTGCATCAATTGTTCTAAAAACAAAAATCTTGGTGGAACCTGGGCACTGAATGCACAGGGAACAAGTATCAGGGAAGCTAGTTAAGAGAACTACTCTCTGGAGCTCAGAGATCTGACTGTATTGTTGAGTTGGACTTCAAACTTTGAGACAGAGGCTGTTCCCTTTACATAATGCTGGGCATAGTGGAATTCCAAAAGTGTGGGAAGCTGACTGCTACCAACACAGCACAAAGCATTAAGGAAAACAGAAAAGGGTGACCCTCTGGACCAGTTAAATCTCACATAGTTCTGTAGCAGCAGTAAGTCAGTCTACAGAAACCGAGAGAGGGCCCTACTTCTGCAGCAGAAGTACATAACCACCAGGATGCGCCTTGTTACCAGATTCTAAAGAAACACAATTCTGCACCTGACTGCTACTACCACTACGGCAGGACTGCTTCTGAAATAAAGGCTCTAAAACCGTTGCTTTGTGTTTTGCAGACAACGCTATGAGGTGTCGTGCAGACACATTACGTTAGCAGAGTGAAGAAGCAGAGGAGACTGTGCATTCTGAGCCCACTATCGTTACTTACAACTATGCAAGACTAGGGAAATGGCTAGGGAAAATGCTGCCAAACCCGAGTCCTTCAGCACAGCTAAACTAGGGGGAATCTAATTTTCAGCAATTAAACACAACTTCTCTCAAAGCTCCTTGCAGTGAGCTTGTGCAGTAGACAGTCTGTCGTTACCTGGAGGTTAGTGTGGCTGCTGTTTGAAGTAGAAGACTCATTCTGTGGGGAAACAAGAAAGGACTCAGGTTTTGGTGAGGGTAACACAATACATGCTTGTACTGGGAAGGAACCAACTCGCTCTAAACAAAAGGCTCTGTTGTGGAAATGAGAGTCTTATGTTCCTTTTTGCAGGTAGTTCACCAAGGAGCTCCAACACCAGCAGTAGTTCAGAAGACGTAAGAAGATTGGTTTACCTGTGCATCGTCATCTCTTCGGCCCAAAACACGTGATACATCCTGTAAAAAACCAGCCAAGCAAAGATTGTCACTATTAGGAGGTCAAACAGACCTGCGACAGGCATTTTTTCACATAGCTTTACTTATTTCTACCAACTCCAGACTCACACACACATTGTGAGTAGGAATGCCTTCTTGTAAGAGGCTATTCACACACAGGCTACTGCTGAGTCTGACACAGAGCTAGTCAAACATGTCTGTGTCTATTCCACGAGACAAACATCTCAGCATTGTTATTTCTTACTCCAGCTTACTTCAGGCTTCAGTTTTGTGTGCCCCCTGTTTGTATGCCCTTAATTTCCACTTTAGCTCAGCTGGATCATCGAATCACTAGGGATTGGAAGGGACCTCAAAAGATCTATTCCAATCCCTCTGCCACAGCTGGATCACCTAGACCAAGTCACACAGGAACTCTGTGTTCCCTGAAGAACAAGAAATCTAACTGCTCTGTATCTCAGAACAGGATTTTCACATCTTTTCTCATATATCTACTTCCTTAAAGTAAACCCACTCCAAGACCATACAGCCAGGACAGTTTATTTTGCTTTTACCCTAAATAAGAGACTGTTACTTGGGATAAATATAGTCAGGGAAAAATAGGACACCACAGTTACAGTTAGGGCAGAAGTCTTACAAGTAAGATATAAAGACAACAACTAATGACTTACTCGGGCAACAACTTTCCTTTTTGCACAGCCAGAACTCTGTGAAGGAGAGAGAAGCCAGTTGTGACATCACACGCAATGCCTTCAGCCAAAGTCTACCTAACCTGTCACGATGCCATGTCTTGTAGCAAGACAATACTACTAGTGAAATGATAGTGCTGGGTAACAGTCTCAGAAGGTGTCTAGTTTATCTGTTTTCACCTGATCACTCCTTCAGCAGATGTTTGGTGCAGTACTGAACTACTAGCAAGGAAAGCCAGGGAAACGAATCAAGTATTAAAGCATGTGGCCAATGACTGAAGAGAAAGCAAGCAGCTGACGGCAGAAGGTTGCTGTAGGTGGCAGTAGAACAAAAGGAGGCTGTAAGAGATTAGTGAAGCTTTTCTAGGACTAGAGAGGAAAGAAAAGTGTCATTTCTTTAGGTGACATTACACTTGCTTGATCACAAACCAGCCACGTTAATCACAGGTGCTGCCTGCATGACAGATGGGAAATGCTGATAGAGGATTACCAGGGGGTCAAAGCTGCTTGACAACACTGCCTTATATGCGAGTTTAAGGTAGAAGAGGGGAAGCGCTTGAGATGGCTCTGTGCCTCACATACCCAGATGGTTAATTCCCAAGTAACTTCAGTCAAAGAGAAGTGTCTCTAAGAAAGCCCACCCCTGTATCAGTCTACATCCTCAGAAGGCCTGCGCAGTGTGAATAGTTGGGGAGGCTAGAAGGGACCGAACGCAGACAAATGCCAAATACCTCACTCTTTAATTAGTTTTTGAAGGGCATTATAAAGCAGTCAGTCTACCGTTAGAGGCCCACAGGCGTTACGTAGACTCTTCCAGTCACTGCCACAGAACAAGCAAACGTGAACACCATGGAAGTCAAAAAGCGCTTACCTGGCGGTTTGCGTTGTAGGTAGTCTCATTCTGGAAGAGAGCCAGTTATTTCCTCCTTTAGAAATCACTTAAGCACAGTAAGCTGCCAAATGGGACTTGTTCTGGTACTACACGCACGTGTAGCTAAACTAATCCGCTGCTTACGTCCTCCACAGCCTTGTTTACACTAGTTTGAAACCCTGCCACTTCACTCTGAAAAGCTTCAATAGCAACTTCAGGTCGAAAGAAGTGTGACAGGAACACACGCAATCTTCTCCTCTTTCTTTCACTGCAAGTATTTAAGGCTTGTCTAAGAGACTTCTTTTTGTCGAGCCAGTGCAAGTTGTGTCCCTAGATTTTCAGGGAACAACCTCTGTGACTGCAAAGTCACTGATGTATTTTTATCTATATTTTATTTCATGAAGATTAATGCATTTAGAGGTGCAAAATTTAGCTGTATATTTACATTCTTGACAACTTCCAGTAGTTGAACAGCTCTTAGTGCAGGAACTCAGTACTACTTCTGGATCATTCTGCTCACAACACCTTCTCTAGCAGTGCAGTATCTTCCTATCCCCATGAAAAATGCTGCGACAAAGACACATTAAAGGTGGTAACTCACATCATCACAAGCGTTGGGGTTATTGTCTGAGAAGTCTTGTGAGTCCTAGAAAGATGTCAGATACCAGTTATTTCCTCACAAAATTGGATTGTTAAATACACAGTTTCATGTTCTACAAATAGAATTGAGCTTCACGCAAAGCAAAGCCAAGTTCAAGTACAGTCTTCCCTAGGAAAACACGGAGCCAAAGCCGTGGCTCCAGTAGCTGCTTACAGAGTGTTCCATTCTTCACTAGACTACAGCAACAATTGAGACCAGTTCAAAACAGAACGAACACAGAAGCTATTCTATTCAACTACATCTTTGAGAAAGATGATGCACGGACTACCAAAGTTAGTACAAAGTGAGTAGGAGAAAGGAAGAACTAGTTACCTGACTGTCATAATAGCCGTCTGAGGAGGACGATCCACCCTACAAAACAAACCAACTGATGAAAGTCTGAGGCAATCAGGTTATAGAAAACCTGGTTTCTGAGCAGTGGCTAGAGCTTGTACGAAGCCAGACACAAGTAAGGAAACAAAGCATGGCTTACTTGGCCACCACCGTAGTTTTGTGAGGAAGATCCACCCTAACAAAAAAAGAAACAAAGAACCACTTCAGAAGCAGCTGTGGTTGTGTTCAGGGGCTGTAAAGCTGGAGTAGACAATTGCTGGGATACTCTTGAGTAAACACAACTCTCTAGATATCTATCTAGGTAACTTCTCAAATGTAGAGGAAAAGGTCTACCTACCTGGCTGCCTCCATAGTTTTGTGAGGATGATGATCCACTCTGCCAGAAATATAAGCGAAGTATTACGATATTGCAGATCAGATATTGATGGATATCATTGGGGAAGCTGTGTGAAGTCAAATTCCAGCAGGAGGAACCAGTAACTCAACACTTACTTGGCTGCTACCGTAGCTTTGCGAGGAGTATGATCCATCCTGTGAAAACAGCAAGAGTTATAATTACCCGTAATAATTCAGCTGGAGAGCAGAGTTTGATTAGACTCCACAGAGCCAGCTTTAAGTTGCTGAGTGTTTTCTATGCAAGTGGAATGTCAGGGCTGATAAGAAGTTGGAAGAGGTTGAGTTACAAGCTGGAACTGGGGAAACTGCAAGAGCCTACAACCTCACAAGCAAGAAAACTACACTTTGGATTGGAACTGCTTAGAAAGTTCTCGCCAATGGATAACAAAAAGGTACCTACCTGAGCACCCTGTGATCCATCCTGCAAATTAGACAGACACGTGGGCTTTAGATATGTAGTGTGGTGCTGCGGGTTGTTTTTAACGAACGCTACAACAGTTGTTTAGTGAGGACAAGCAGTGTAGGCAGACACACTGCGCAGAAATTGACTCTAACACAGCGAGGGCAGATTGCCCACAGCGCAAAGGCAAACACTGGGGGAGACATGTAGAGGACCCACAAACATTGAGCAGCAGCTAGTACGGAGATGAGGTACATTCCAAGCAGTCTCTACAGAACGCGTAGAGAAACCTAATTCATAGAAGTCGAACTGTTACACAGACCTCGTACAAAACATCCCTGAAGCATTACCACAGAAAGCTGCGAGCTGAGAGACACAGCGGCCACGAGGAAAAGGTTTCAAATAAAACACTCAGTATGTTCCAGCACGCCTGCTTTAAAAGAGGCACGCGACTACCTGAGACAGATGTTAGCAGAAGTATTAGTGCCAAAATTGCAGACATGGAATGCTTAAGGGAAGCATTTCACTTCTTTTTGAGTGTGAGTGGGACTGGGCTGACACTTCATCCAGAAAGGAAAGTGAGCTGTGTGAGCTTCCAATGCCCTAGCATTTTTTGGAACAAGGTCTAAGTGTTTCCTTTTGTTTTAGAAAGAAAAAGTCCACGTAAAAAAAGTGAAAAGCTATTATAAGATATTTACACATGCAGCTGTCTGTGCTTCACTGCACACTTAGTTAGTTGTTAAGCTGCTCGCCTTCAGGAACCCCATGATCTCTGATTTTGGATGGTGAAAGTCCAGAGAGTCTGGTGAGCTCCAGTCCCACTTTAGGCAGAGCCAGCTGAGCAACCCGGCAGCATGCCTGTTCTTTCCAGAGTCTGGCCTTATAGAGCTAGACACTGCACAGGCAGGAGGAAGGAGACAGAAGCCCCTGACACTCCGATGTAGGGGAAGAGAGTGTATTTTTGTAAGTGGCGAGCTTACAGAGATTTGCACTGAGCTGGCACTAATGGAGTCAGCAGCAAAGCTAATTTTGGATGCAGCTTACGTTCAGAGGAGGAAGCCCATTTACCTGGTGGCAGGGATTGCTGTCGTATGAATAGCCCTGTTAAGAACAAAAAGCCAAAAGGTAAGTGGTTGGATTTTAATTGACTTGCAAAGCTTCTCAGAATTTCTCATGTAAGACGACAACATAAACCCTCACAGGGAGCAAGTTTAACTTTATGTAACCCTTCAAGTCTGTGGCTTTACCCTTTGTCATTCCCACAAGCACACAGTCACATGCACGCAGAGCAGGACTACTAGTGTGCCACACAGGAAGTGAGGCAGGCTGGCAGCTGATGTCTCTGTCATTCTAGTTCCTCTTCATCGATGAGGATGTTTGGGGTTTTATGGTGGTCTTTTTAGGAATAGCAGTTCCTGTTGTGAGACTGTTTACTGCAGAATCTTGCTGAATTGACCCATCACAGACCACAGTCAAGGCTGCTGCCCAGTGCCTTTCATTTCTTTTGGCTATGTTTTGGCTAGAACCAGTCTTCCCCGTTGGGATTACATGACGAGAAACAGCACAAATAGTGAGTTTTACTGTGGTTGTCACTCTCCCATTACTAGAGGATCTTCTGCAGCTGAGGTGACCTGTGACAGTTTTTATGGAATTGACTCATTTTTGGCGGTTATCAGTTTCGTTACTGTTAACTGAGTCCTCGTCACGTTTAAACGGTCTGTTCCATTTGTACCTTACTTGCACCAATCCTAATACTCCTCTTACAAACTTCTGTGTCCGTACTTCTCTCGCTCCCATTGCTTTGCCCCGTGTATTTGTTTGAACGCACGTTTACTACCTACCACCATCCACCATCCTCTCAGCTGGGCTCTGTACACCATTGCAGGTCTACACAAGTTGACACGGAACCAGGACCAAACCTATCAATCCAATTCTTATTCCACAGGAGCCACTCTCTCACTATCGCTGTCTGTAACAACTAAGTGGAGCAGCAACAAAAAGTCTTTCCAAGAACATCTTCTCCATCCATCTGAGTGGACAGATGAATCACTACTTGTTTGTGTTCTGTGTGTAACACTAAACTGAATCATTTTGGTTGCAGTGCTCCATTGGTACAACTTCAAATCAGAAAAGATGGGTCTACTTTTCAAATAGTTCAGACCAAGACAACTCACTTGTTGTCCACAGCCACTGCTGCCACCTGAAGAAGCAGATCCACCCTGCTGGGGAAAAGGAAGAGAGTTGCTTAGTAATCCAAACACTCATTTCCTCCAGTTCAGGTACATTGCAGAAGTGTTGTGTGATGACCGACACTTACCTGGCCATAGGAACTGCCACCCTGAGGCTGGTAGCCCTGTAAGAAGGGAAAGAAGTAGTTTGCGAAGG